>VWZT01012014.1:289213-368128 GCA_013397055.1 Pachycephala philippinensis
GCACCTTCCCAGGCTCCAGCACCTTCCCGGGGCCCCGGCACCTTCCCAGGCTCCAGCACCTTCCCAGGCTCTGGCACCTTCCCAGGGCCCCGGCACCTTCCCAGTGCTCCAGCACCTTCCCAGGCTCCAGCACCTTCCCGGGGCTTGGCCGGGGGCAGCACAGGGATGAGAGGAACCTGGGAGGGAGATGGGCTGGGCTGCAGAGCATCTCCCAGGGAAGCGGCTGAGGCAGCTCCAGGACAGAAGGCTTCTCAAACCGAACCAATATTTGAGAGGCACAATGCACACACACAAAGATTTATTTCTTTTTAGGTTTTTTTTTGGCTTTCTCTTCCTTAGGCTGTGTTTTTCATGCTTCAGATTTCGAGATGCACAGCACAGAATGTGGTGTGTGGGAGGTAGAGGCTCTGTGATTGAGCTGCTGTTTTAAGTTAAGTTATATATTGCCCATAAATAATTGTTTTCTGGGGCTTATCATCTTCGTTAAGAATCACTTTGAGTTGAGCATTTCTATTAATCAGCTTGAAGCTGGCTGTTGATGCCATTAAAAAAAAATTCACTTTACAGTTTCTGAGTTTTTAAGCTTTTATTGAACCCTTTCAAAAGGAAAATCCCTCTCAAATCTTCTTAAAAGAGGAACCCACAAAAAACATATTTGGCTTGACAGAATTCCTCTTTATTTTGAAGAATTCTGAATCAAAATCATGAATGGTACTGTGGAAATCAACAACTTTTTAGAATTACCCAAACCCAGATTTAGCTGAGATTGCCATAAAACCACTCATTATGTAATGATGGCCATAAAACAGCAATTACACTATTTTTTTCTGAGTTTTAATTATGTAATTGCAAGGAGTATGTTGATTGAATTCTTAGACTGTTTAATGGTGTTAAAGACAATATTATGACATTTTAGCACGTATTCTTCAGAAGTGCCTCTAAATGATACCAGGATTCACATGCTCCACCTACCCTTCCTTGTATGGTTTATTGTTCAGTAAAGTGGGAGGTTTTTTAAATGAAAACACAGCGCAGTTCTCTCTATGACTCTGAGTGACAGAGCAGTGTGGCATTTCCACCATCACACACTGCCCAGCTACTCCCTTCTCCAGCCATTTTAACCCTTAGTTAAAATCGTGGTTCATCAATCCAGGACCCTACAGACCGGTCTGGTTTCATTGGGAGCATCTTTTCACAGTCACTGCTCCTCCCAGGTTTCTCCAGCTGCAGGGCAATCAGTGACACCTACCAGAGCTGGGGAAAGCCCCAGGGAATAATGTGATAAATCAGGGATTGTAGCAGAGGTGACAAACGTGTTACAGCATAAACAATGACATCCTGGTCTTCCAGTTCTGCTGACTAACAAGGGGACTACTTCATATTCCGGATTTTCTCCTACCTCTTGTTTGTATATATGATTTTCTTTTCTGCTGGTGGATTTGTGTACTATTGGTCATGTTGGAATGACAAGACAGTGACATCTGGTGCCCAGTTCTGTGTATTAATTTTATTTTTTGATAGTTTGCCATGAAGCAGTTACCCCAAATTCTGGTAATTACTGTAGAAAATCCATTAATGAAGAGATAACCTCAGCAAGACCCATTAAATGCATATGAATGTCACAATTTTTTAAATATTAAGTGATTTCTTATCCACGTAGCCAACTGTCTGCCCATTGCCACCAAGCTGCTTCCAGCCAGGTCCTCCATTGTCCCCAGGTGCCACCCACATCTGCTGGGTGTTGGCCTGAGCTGTGGACTGACCACACACACGGAGGGCTGTGTGTTATTTTTAGCTGTGGAGGAAGCAGTCATTGAAATAGAGCTGACGTCTCTATGTACTACTTCAAAAAAACCCAAAGCAAAACCTCCCAGCTCCTCAACCTTGTTTGCTGTCACAGCTTTGGTTTTTTTTTTCCTAAGTGGGTGCCAGCAGGGCTCCTGCTAACAGCCCGGTGTCTCAGCTTGCTGCACTTCCTGGCCCTATTAATTTCATAAACAGAAACATCAGTGCTCCTCCTCCTCCAGGCTGGGAAGGGGATGTTTACACTCAGCCTTTATCAGCGAGTGCTGTGGCTGCTGAAGCTTTATCTCTGCTCCATCACACTGCTGGATCGCATCATCACTTCAGCTCTCAAATGTTCCTGGGGTTGTTCTGATGATATTGGAGAATAGATTGAATTTATCCAGAGATGCATGAATAAGAAAGAAATCAAGAGCAATAAAGTACAGAGCTGCCTCTTTAATCAAATGGGTTTCCTGCATTGTCCTGTAAGGAGCTGAGGATAAATGGCGCTGCCTTGGGCCATTATTCTCCTCGGCACCGCTGCCCGCGCTCTGCTAGGATAAACAAGCTGTTCCTGTGGGGGGCAATTTTATCCAACATTTCATTATCCCCCCGCATTCCCTCGGCTGCCCCTCTTGGCTGGGTGTCCCCCTGGGTGTCCCCCGCCCGGGGAAGCCGCGGTGCTCCATCCCTTCCCCTCGTGCCCCTGTTCTCTCGGTGACAGATGCAGCCCCAGGGCCACGCTGAGCCGGGGTCAGGGCGGGAGCTTTTGGGGTTAAACCCTACAAATCCTGCCCTGAAGGGGAACTTGGGCAGAGTCCTCCCACAGCCAGGCTGGTAGCACAGATCACAATCTTTTCCTTTGTGTGGTGGCTGCCCTCCTCTGCCATTTCATCACAATGTCTGGAAATAAATTTAAATCATCATCAGTTACTAATCTGTGCTATTGGTATCTCCACTGAGGTGAATACAGGGCTACAAAATTTGTAAGTCTAATTTCTTTACATGTTGATTCTTTCTATATTCCCAGCTCCTGCAAAGTTTTGTAGATATGCAAATTATTTTTGATCCATTTTTGGGAGTAAGTTTTAATTATTAATATTTTAAAAAACCTCAATTACAATAATTTTTTGAGTTGTTAGATATTTTAAGTTGGTGTCATTTTCCTATCTGTACTGCTGGGTATAAATAAAATGGTGATTGCAGTCCCCTGACTTAATGGGAGTAACCTGGCAAGTAATATCATTCCAAAGCTTTTTTCAATCTTTCTTTTTTTGCCATCATCTGAGCAAAGATGGATTTTTCCATAGTATCATTATGAAACATTCATAAACAATAATGTTTTCCTGATTGTAAGTGGTATGTTTTAAATTACATTTAAAGCATCTGAAAGTAATTTATCCCAGAGCTACACAGTGTCACTTGAGAGAAGAAAATCAAATTCACTTTTGAATTTGCCGTGACTTCAGTAGTGCTTGTAATGGCAGCTCAAGCTGCTTCTAAGCAAAACAGTCCCTGAGCATCTTGAGGTAGGATGTGTGTGTCTGTGTGTGTAATTTCCCAGCTTCAAGCGTCCTTTAAAGCTTCACTGCCTCATTCAGGTGTCTCTGATTCCCTTGACCTTGTGAATATTTTAGTGTTGTACTTTCCAAAAATTACTATTGCAGCTGCAATTGAACATTTTAATTTGTTTGGAGTGGGTAATGCTATAAAGCCACATTAGAAAAATTACAATGTCTGTTCATACAAATTAATTATTCCTAATGATTTCCTGCCCAAATATATATTCTTTTCTGTGAATGAAATGGAAAGATGATTCTTTACTCTGGGAAAATGTCCATATGTTTATGCAGATCTTAATTTACAATCTCATTATCGTTCTGAATTATACTAAAATGTACTTCTATTACAATTTTGAGGATTATTTTTCTTCTCGACTCTTGTCCTCTCCCTGCTGCCTGCAGGTGGTTTGAATGCAGCTGGTTTACTGTTCTACTCAAGGTTGCTTTGATACTGTAGGAAATGAACAGTTTTTTCTTGTGGCCATGAGGAAGCTGTTGGCTGTCTTCAATGGAATAGTTTCTATCCTTAAATCTCCACTCTGCACTGCATTTGTATCCACAATTCCAGGAAGATGTTGCTTTCCAGCTCATGAAGTGCTGCAGGTCCTGGGCAGGTAGGAAGCTCAAGTACGAAATATTTCTTCTGCATCAGGACACAATAAAATATTATGAGTATGGGTCTGTTAAAATATAGATCCTATCGTTTATGTAGTGATATTTTTCCGGTAATATAAGGTGTTCCCACATTCTGGTAATCACTGAAATCGTCAGCCTGCACCACTTCTTCAGGGTTCATTTGTTAAAGGAATTTTTTGTTTGTTTGTTTGAGGGATTTTTTTGTTGATTTGGGTTTTTTTTGGTTGGTTTGGTTTGCTTTGGTTTTGGTTTCTGTTAGTTTTGCCCTTATCATGTTGGGTTTTGTCTGTTTGTTTTTGTTGGTTTTTTGTTTGGCTGGTTTGTTTCATGCTGGGAATTTTATGCTTTTATTCTTTCTATCTAGCGAATATTCTTTGTATTGCATATATTACATTGAAAAATCCAACCTTCTTGGACAGATTATCCTTTATCAGATCTTGTGTTATGTAAAAGTGACATCAAATCACTAAATATGAAATATCCCGGGAAATAAAGGCCTGAAAAGGCAGAAGAGTTATAGTAACAAACTCTGAGTTATTTGGAAGCACAGAGACCTTGAGAGCAGAGTTTGTGCTTCCCCGCGCAGAGGGAACCCAAGGACAGCCTCCCCCGAGGAGCTCAGCCTCACACACCCCGGGGCAATGTGAGGGGGACCCAGCAAAGCCTCAGCAGGGTTCCCTGATGTGAAACACCAGCAGGAGGAAATCTGTGTACTTGAACAGGAGCTGCGGGACGTGCTGCAGCCATGGCTGGTGCAGAGGAACAACGGCGTCTGCTCTGGGAAAGATGCTGATCTCATGCACCTGGAGGGGTCTGAAAAATTTGCTGTGATTGCAGAATGAAGTCTCTGCAAAGTGTTTGATTGTCACAGATAGAATCATCCTTAGTGACAGAGCAATCTTCTTTAACCTGGTTTAACCCTTCCATCATCTGCCAAGCTCATCCCATGCTGGTTCTCCAGCACAGAGAGCTGGTGATGTGGTACCAAGGGGTAGGATTTGTCCTTCAGAAGTTAGCAGAAATCTGATGGGGTAAAAAATTAAGACTTTGAGTGTTTCATCTACAGTATTTTTATTTCTCTCGGTTCTCACCTGTAGCAGGGGATGGGATAAATACTGAAGTCAGTAGAGACTGTCAGAAGGAAAATGTCCAAGCAAAGATGACAATGAATGGTGAAACCCAGTAGAAACATCTACATATTTGTAAAGAAAGGCAGTACATTTTAATGATGTTATGGGAATGATCACAAATAATTTTGAGAAGGTTTATGTATGATTAACAAAGAAAAAAATACAACTTTTTTGATGCCTTAGTTCAGCAAACCAATTACAGAGTAACTTAACTGTGGTGTTACTGTAGGTTCATGTTCAAGCCAGAAGCAGTCCAAGTCTTGAACCACTCTCTCTCTCTCTCTCCTTTTTTATAAACTTACAATATAAAAGCTTTTGTAGTTTCACGATGAAGATTTCTGTTTTTGTAATTGCATAACCTGAACTCTGAACATTTATAATCCTACTGGTGACTCTTTCCTTTCTCCTCAGCTCTGTCCACCCAGGCTTGCTGCTCATTAATGTCCTTTTTTCTTGGAGCATTTGGTGCTTGCCCCAAAGGGGTGAAAACAAGCATTGCAAATGGAAAGAGCTGTACTTTTGTGGGGCTGGCACTGACTTCAAAGGCTGTCAGAGGAAGCAGAGGCTGACTGCAGCTGTGCAGAACCTGCTGCCTGGGCACTGCAAACGCTGCAGCATTTCCTGCTCTGTCCCTCGCTGCTCCCTGGGGAGAGCCTGTTTTCCCAGCTCTTCTTCAAAAGTGCATGTTATTGCCAGCCAAATGGATGGCCTGGAAACGTTAAATAAGAACTAATTCAAAACCAGCAGACTGCAAAAAGTTTTGGGCTAAAAAAAAACCCAATAAAAAAACCCGCATGAGCTAAATTTGGAAGGCAGAGAAAAATCAATTAATAGAAATGCATTTGAAGGAACATGCAAAATGAGGCATAAAAACTTATATAACAGGTTCTGTTTTGGCAAGAAATATAGAACAAAGTATGGAAAGAGTGATGGAAGTGGATAATAATTGTTTGAATGCTTTAAACAGGTTAGAGTTTGTAATATTTTCCACTTAAAGTGAATGCAGACCTCATGAGTTGTTATTCAAAGGCTTGGAAGTCTTTTTTGCTTACCCAGGAAAGGCAGTAGTAGATGTAGGTCAGCGTGCTGGAGAGTGGGTTGAATGACAGAAGTGAAGCAGAGGGACAGGCAGATGTGCTGCTGTTGTCTCTCTCCCTCTGCAGTGCTGCACAGGTGCTGTTTGCAGATGCTGACAGGTAACATTTTCCCCTCCCCACTTTCATTCCACCCAGGAAGCACCATTCCTCCAGTGCCACTAACAATGGACTCTGTTCTAGTACAAGGAGATACACTGATTTATGGCACTGTAACAGGATCATTTTTCATGCTCATACCAGCAGTTATCAGCAATTTTGGAGATGTGTTGGAATCTACATGGCTATAAAAGGCTCTTTCCAGTTAAATAGGTTTTGAAGATAAGTTGAGGCCTTTGCTATTGCAAAAATCATTTTATTAAACTGTTTCATAGCTATTCCATTCCAGCATAAACCCACTCAACTTTACTAAAGAAAATTGTCCTCCTCAATGATTTTAAGTCATTGATGGCTTATGTGGCCATAACTTGCCTCCTAATGCCAGTCCAGAAAGATAATACTCAGGCATCCTATTTTTTTTCCTGGATGCTTGTGTGCTGGTGGGAGATGTCCCTGCCTACAGCAGGGGGGTGGAAATAGATGGTCTTTGGGGTCTTTCCAACCCAAGCATTTCTGTGATTGAATTGGTGTGGGAAAGGGAGAGATTAACACACTTTGTGTAATATCTACAGCTAAAGAAAATATGCCATAAGATATGAGATTCCAGGTAAAAATAAGTAATTTTTTTTCCTCTCTATGGTGTTTCACATAATTGCTTTTCTGCTGTTGCTATGGTAATGACAGCACTTCTCTGTCTCTAGATTGTCCTCTTTTCTGTCACTTAGATCTACTTACATGTGCTCACTGCTACTCAACAGATGAATTGCCCATGTAGATGATCTTTTTTTCATCTTGCTTTACAGCCTCATACAAGAAACTTATTTTAAGTCTACACAGAACTCAGAAATAGATAAATGCTTAAAGGCTTTTCTGGACTGGTACCAGTGCTGTATTTCTCACAAGATCAGCCACTACAAAAGTGATGGGAGCTCTCTCTTACTCTTCACAGAGTATTTCAAGGACCTCTTAAATTAAGGCAAACATTATCTCTTGAACTGCTTTAGCAAATTGGCATGAGAAAGACTGAAATTAACTCTATGCTATTTCAGCAACTATAAACTTCCCTCCTGCTGTGTGATGTTGCATTTAGAGCTGGCTGAAAGAGAAAGGGTTGGGGAGTGGCTTCTGAGCATTATTCATCACTTGTAGTGCAGGCCAGGATGCAGAGTGTGACTGGACACAGGAATTTTCTTTGTTTGGAAGGCTGTTTGTGGAGTTCACAGCCCAAATGAAAGAGTTCACTGACAGTGGGTGGACAACTACAGCAGTAACATAACATCACACAGTAGAAGCACTGACATTTCTCCAGCATAATGGACACTTCATTTCCATCTTTTAGAAAATCAGAACTATTGACTTTAGGGGGGAAAAAAGGATAATGTAGTACAAACTTTTAAGGTGGAGAAGTTTTATACAAAAATGGTTTGTAGCTGATGATCCAGATTAATCCTACTCGGGATGGGTTCCTCCAGAACAGTGCCATGCAGCAGCGTAGAAGAGTGACCTGGGGGTGTCATTTGTAGCAAAAGGAATAAAAATGGTGCATATGCTGCTTGAGGGAGGAAATGACCCCGGTGTTCCTGGATAACAGAACCCATTCTGGTTGCTTCTCTCCATTTAAATAGTGATCTTGGGAGCTGGTTTGGTGTGGCTCTCATTCACTCTCCTGTACAACAGGAGTGACATCCTGGTTAAATTATCTTTGTGGCTCCTGCTCCAAATATGATCTCTGGGATCCTGCAATCACTTAGCAGAGCAGCTGCAATTTTTTCCATAGACAAAGATAACCTAGAATTAGAACTCTGAACATTTCAGGATCAAAGTATCCAAAACTGGGCTCTGCTTCTGCATGATGTGTAGGAAAAATACCACAGTGGACAGATGGTGAGATGCTCTTCTTTCCAATATTGTCTTCTCTCAGCCTCTTGCCCCAGTTTCTGCAGCAGACTTTTATGTCCTTGGAGAAAACCACGAGCATCAAAACAACAGAAAATGCAAATATTATAATAGGATAGACTAAGCTAGCAAAACAAATAATGCTATTTTCTTCCCAATTTTCAGATAAACATTAATCTTGTCTTATCTCATTCATCTGAAAAATCCAGTTTTTCCTATTTCCAGTTGTTCAGTGGTGAGTTCCAACTTGTCCTGAGTCCAGCTCGTGTGGGCCTGGCAGCTGCACCCAGTGTCTGAAATTTGTCTGCTGCCAGTTTTGGAGCTTTGGGGTTTTTTCCAACTGCTTTCCCATGAGGCTCCCTCAGACTCTCCAGCCCGAGCTGTGCACGGCACCGTTCCCTGCAGGAGCCACTGGCCGTGGCAGCTGCACCTGGGGCCTCAGTGCTAAGGGCAAGTGCTGGCCAAGCTGTGCCCATGGGAGTGCCTCGTCTCCTCTGTGTGGCACAGTCTCCTCAAAAACAGCAAAACATCGTTTGCTTTGGGTACACACTGCATTAAAAAATGTGTTTTAAAGGTAGAAAGCTCTTGCAATTCACCCACAGATTTGTGTGAAGGTAGAAACAAGGCACACCACACGCCTTAAAATTTTATAAATGAAGGAGAACCACTGTAGGCTCAATTAACTGCTAAAGCTGCATATAAAGCTACAGAGAAATGTTAAGGCAATTTTGGCTCTTTTCTACTTTTGTATTATACGTTATAATGGCATTTACATATATCCTGTCTTTTTGGTTTCACTCCAGGAAGAATTGAACCTCAAATCAAAGCAAATTCAAATTTTGCACTGACAAAACCCAGAAACTGGTTGAATAATCAAATTTTTAAGAAAGACGCTGCGGGAATTCAGGAGTTGAGAAGGTGATTTCTGGGAAGATGAAAAGATTAAAGTTTTTAGTGGTTTACCTGGGATGTCACTCTGTATTTTTAACATTTTGTGTATTCATTTTACAGGGGTGATTAGCAAGTCATATAGTGCTTATAAGCTCTGATTCAAAGTCCACTGTGTAAATCTGGCTATTTTTGCATTTACCACATAATGATATTTTAAACACAGTTCTCAAACTATACTTGAAAGGAAGATAGACTTTTATCCAATTTACATGCCAGAAATTAGCAATGAAAACTGACATGAAAAAATAACTTGTGGTTCATCCACATGCTTATGTAAAACCCAGCTTTGCAGTCCATAGCAGAAGGTTTTAATTAAGCCTGCTCTGGTCCATGGTACAGCAGGAACAGGAAAACATTAATTACCCTGAACTCTAACAGGATGTCTTGAGATCCTGCTGAGAGCCTCTTTCTCTGAAGAGCCAGAGACCACTGTCACATGAGCTGATATGATCTTTCAGACAGTAAAGGCTTGAACTGATTATAACTTCTATTTTTCATTGTAAAAAAAGGTAATTAACAGTAATCAACACTGGCTAAAGAGAAAATATGCAAATTTCAATAAGTATAATGTACTACAGGTATAAAGGGGATTTTTTTCTAAATTTGCCGTATTTTGAGACCTCTGTAAGATCTGCTAAATAGCCTTCTTCTCCCTGAATATTCTTGTCTAATTCAGCTGTTTGTACTCAGTGTCGTGGTGTATTTGCTTTCTCAGCAAAAGATGAGCTAACTTTGAGTAAGCTATTTTCGAATTCCAGGTATGAAACTCAATTTATACAGAATTTGATGCTTGAGAACTCATAAAGTCAATGTCAAAGTTTGAGCCACAGTCACAGGCTCTTATTATGTACAAGAATTAAATAAAATTATTTAGTAAATCCAGAGAGGACAAGAAATAGAAGTGTCATTTGAAACAAGAACAACACTTAGAGGCCCCCTTTTACCTGAAGAGGTTTGTGTCAGATGTTCTTTTTGTGATCTCAGATCCCCTGTGGTGCCAAGATACAGGCCTACCCTTCTTGTTCAATTTAATTTATAATAAGTATTCATTTTTGACAGTGCTTCAGTATAAATCATTTAGTAATGATCCATCCTCCTGGAACCAAAGCTATAACAATCAGCTGGATATGAATAATTGGTGCTAAAAGATGGGTAAAAGTGTCTCTTTCTCTATAAAAATGTCTCCATTTCTGAATCAGTTCAGCATTTTCTTTCTCCTTGAGAGGCAAGGATATTTGGGCTGCAAAAGGATAGAAAAAGAGTTTTGTTTTCATTAAAAATTCATTTTTCAAAGATCAATAAGAAAAGCCCCATCCCTTCCCCTACATTGATCATATGAAGAAAAGGATTCTTCCAGAAATTCACAAAACATTTGTACCAAGTTGTCAAATGGCCTGGGGCCAGTGCAGTGCCAGGCAGCTTTGGATTCATTAGTATTACTGGCTTGAGTACTTCTAATAATTAGCCAGGTCCCTCTGGTGAGCAGCAGAAAGTCTTTATAACTCTGAAGCCATGTCTCAGTTACATAAAAGAAAGGGAGCTGCTGCTCACAGGAGGTACAATAGGTACTTCGGACATCTGTCTTCTCTGTATGAGTAACAAACCTGATGTCTCAGAGAGCTTTGTACATTCTTTTCTCATCTCTTTGCACAAAAAGTTGATTTTGCTTTAATTTAGTGACACACTGAATCCAATTTACAACTGGAAGGCATGAAAACATTCAGTGATTACTTTTTTAAAATGGAGGCAGTTGGTTTTTGCTTGGGTTGTTTTTTTCCTTACTCCCTCCAGATCCCTTGCTATCCAGGGAGCAATACCTTTATTTCCTCTCCTGTATTGTTTTAGGAAGGAACATTTTTGCAAACAGTTAAAAATACTTTGTAGAGAAATTAAATGCAGTGAGAAGTGGAGATCAGGAACTCTCATTTTCAAATTCTGCAAGCACATTTTAAAACTAATCGCCAATGAAGCCAAGGATCCTTAGAGAAACAGCCACAATACTGTATTTGCTGGGAAACACTCTGTGGGTGTGTGTTGGGGTTTTCTCGTTTCATACAGCTTTAAATCTCATTCCATATGGCAAAAAGTGACAGGCCACAAAGGCCTTACATTCGTGATGAGTTTAACCCTCCTGAAATCAAGGAGAGTTTTGCTAGGAGCTTCAGCTGGGGCTGAGATTTCACCTTTGGTTTTTGGAAAAGATGTTGGCTGCTTCTCAGTTAATTGTGATTTATTCATCTCTTCCTTTTAAGTTTATCCTCTGATTATCTGAGTGAGACTTGTGTGGCACATTTGCTTAAAAGAGGGAACAAAGTGTGCATTAGAGAAGTTGAAAGAGCCAGACATGCAAGGGTGTTTATTAATGTTCTCTATTATTAAGTTTATTCTTTCACGTGGCATTCCTACAAAAGGTACAAACGTACAAATACCTGACAAGGAGAATAATCAGAAGGATGAATAGGTATGAGATGGATTATTGTGCTGCTAAAAAGAAAAAAAAAGCTATAAGAGGGATTTAAAAAGAAATATTAAAATCATACGCCATGAAAGAGGAGCTGAAAAGCCTGGACACAATAACAATTTCTGTGCTGCTCATTGCTCCAGCCATGCAAGCTCTCATGGAGCTTTGCAGCTAAAGAGCAGAGGATTTTTGCTAAACTGAGTAGCTGGTATAAAATGCATACATTCATTCTCAAGCAGGTGCATGAGGCCATCGACTTGGAGCATCTTGCACAATTGCCTCCATTAATGTCCCACGCTCTGAGATCCAGGCTCATTATCTGTGTCCTGTCACTGCTCCTTGTCCTTGTGTACACAGCCAGTATCAAAGCCTGAAATAAAGAAATGCTCTGCTTAAGTGAATTTCTACAAGAAAATCACCCATGTGCAAATCAGCATTTCTAATTGTCTGTCACCTCAGCAGATGTAATAATTCTCTGTTGGTGCATTTGATAGCAAGGGCCTGAATCCTGACTTTCCTATTAGCTACTGACAGTAACCTGGTCCCAGAAACCTTCACTGGGGACATTTTTAGCTATATTTTACAATATAAGAGGGAAAAAAGAGCTGTGAAATTGGCAGTGGTTTGTATGATTTCTGTGTTTGTGTTAGAGGTGTGATTAACACCTGGCTGCTCTGTAAGTCAGCCCTGGCTGATTGTAGGATCTCTGTCTGTGCTTGTCTGGAAATGGCAGAGGAGCTCTCGGGTTTGGTGTCCCGGAGGCTTTGGGCTCAGGCAGAATTGGGGGACTCATTTCTTTCCTCTCTCCAGTTAAGTGCTGGCACTGCCCTGTCCAACCAGCCCCAGTGAGTTCTCTTGACATTTACTTCTGGCTGCAGATCATATCACAGTTCTATCTCTAAATATAGAACTGAGAACCACACCCATTGGGCACTGTTGCAGTGTCACTGGTTTTTAACAAGTACATCATAAAGTCTTTTAAAAAAAGTTTTACCCTGTTCTTTTTTCAGATAGTGCAAATTACCTGTACTTCTCTTTTCTTCTCCCTGTTGCTTAGCAGCCTTTAGCAGTTGTTGATACATTATTTGAAATGTACAGATAGATCATGGTGCAGCCACAAGAGCTGGAAGTTCAGATTTCTATCACAGGATTTTTACATATATTTCATACAAACCTCTGTGGAGCTTCAAATGCAATTTGGCACATTTGCTCTCATAGAATTTTTGTCCTGCTGTCAACAAGCTGTGTACTATTACTTGGAGATCCACTTCAGATAGGCATTAATTATGCCTAGTTAGTGTCAAAATAGTTAATTTCTTTTCTTCTTCTTCTTTTTTTTTTTTTAGACTTAATAGCATGCTATCAGCTGGCAACTTAATCTTTGCTTTAATAAACAGTACCAACACATTAAATGATGTGAAAAGTATTACATTAACTTTACAAAAAAAATATCATTAGTACAAAAAGCACAATAAATTCCTCAAGGATACCTCAAGTGCATGGATTTTGACATTGAATAGAAGCCCTTCTGCAGAAATTGTTATTTTAGGATGTTAGCTACCCCTTTTCCCAATTGCAATAAATTACCACTCTCTGTCATACACTGATATATATGTTCTGTACAGATAGGATCTTAATGCATGTAAGCACATCTCAGAGGGTATAGCTAATTAGTTAAAAGACAAATAATCACAGTTTTTGATGATTTTGGGTGGAGATCTAGGAGGGAATTAACATAACATACCCGTGTTTAAACAGATTTATGTGGAATGGTAACAGCATATGGACAAATGGACAGATTTTCTTTGTTGCACTGATGTCACTGTTATCTGTTTGTCCACTGAGACTTCACCTGCTTGTTACAAACGCTTGTGTGCTGTTCTAGATGTTGAACTGGTCTGTATTACTGAAAACCTTTCAGGGGCACCGTACTACTCACTCTGCTGCCACAAGTTTTATAAAATGACCCAGATTTAGCTGCACCGTGGGATTATTTCAGGCTGCTGCTGTGACACAGAGCACTCAAGATCTGGCATAGCTCAAAATAACACGAAGCATCCAGCTCTGTGGGTGAAATGTGAACAGTGTAGGGCTGGAGGATTCCGTGGGTTGGGCTTTCCTGTCGCGCTGGCTCGTCCCTGCCTTAGCAGCAGTGCTTGGCTCAGGTCTGCAGAGCATTGAGCATTCAGCATCTGGAGGCTCAGACAGACCTCGCTGACATTTGCCCAGTGCCGAAGTGTGTCAGCAGATTGTGACTCCTCCCCGACATTCTGCCTGCCTGGCTTGCCTGAGCTCCTGCAAACCCAGAGAGACAGGAATGTTCACCTTTAGGTACCCAGAGGTTTCCAAACTTGGCCTTAATCCCATGAAGTGATGTTTGAATTTCTGCAGCCTCAGAAAGGCAGCTCTGGTCTCTTAGTTATCAGTCATTCTCATTATCTTGATTAATTTTCCTATGACTGGGTACCTTACTTTCTTCAGTGTGAGAATTGTCCTGGACCTAGAGCTATGGGATAGAAGCCTGTGATGCTGGGGTCTGGAATTGTTTCTGGGATTGGCTGACATGCCCTAACTCCCTGGAGGAGTGAGTCAGGATCGGGTGGCTGAGCTCCAGCAGTTTGCAGAACACGTGTCACACTTTGCAATCAGCCACTGGCATCGCTGTGCTCCCCGGCTCTGTCCTGGGGATGGCAGAATGGACACATTCACATTCTCCAACAGCTGCTTCTTTTTACCTTTGCATTTTTTTCCTAGTTAACTTATGCTTTCTTTAGCCTGCATTTCTCATGTGTCCTTTCTAGTTTTTGAAGATGACTTTATCTCTTGTCTCTGGAGGAATCTGACCTACAATGAAATTCAATATATTGCTTCAAAGCACCCAGCGTGCTGTGACCCTGCATCCCACGCCTTAATCTTAATTTCTAAAACTGTGTGAAATGAAGCCTGCATACAGATAGATTTGTCACGGAGACTTGAATTCTATTTTGTTTTTACCTTTCTGCCAGTCCATGTTTTCACACACTGAGTTATTCTTGTTTATTTTCAGACCTTCTTTATCTGGGGGGGCGGGGAATAAAGAGCTCTGTTTTGAATCCCCTGTCTGCCATCTAGCATGCATTTTTATACCAATAACACCAGCAGATTGCCAGATGTACTTTTAACTCCTCTGCTTTGGAGATAAGATTGATATTAATCCCATCTTTTTCAGTAATCTCCTGAAGTATTTACCTGCCTGGAATCATCATATTTATTTATTTTTGGATTCCAAATCCTTTTATTTTTAATATCCCTTCGATATGCTTTTCATTTCAAGTTGCTTGGATGACTCATTACTAGTCTCAGGTAGAGAATGCATTTTCTGTGCCAGCCGCTGAGTAACAACTTTAGATGGATTCTTTTCCAGGGATGATTTTTATGATTATTATTTTTAATCTTAGATATGCCTCCTTTCATGATATGCTGCTGGGTGCTAGCAATAGATCTGACTGTAGTTTGCACTGAAACTCTTTTCTGAACATTTAAAGGAGCATTAAAGTGGGAGTAAATTATTTGTTGCTTTTTCCTGATCCTCTTAAACTGCCAACACAGTGAGAAAGGGATTTTGTGTAAAAGACAGCTGTATTCTAAAGGTCTCTAAAGAAGCAATAAAGAGTTCAGCCCCCAATGGATAAAGGTGAGAAATTTGGCTGTATATTCTTCAATAAAGTTTTGTATGCTAGAAGACCTAATTTAGAAGGGAATTGTTTGAGTGATTTTCCTATTCTGCCAAGATTAATGTAGAGAGGCCAGTTCCTACCCACTACAGAAAGATGATCCTTATCCCAGGCGTTTTGCTGCTTTTGTCATACAAATCATAGAGCTTAAAATGCAAAGGTAGCCGGGCTTATAATGAATTAGACTGGACTTCAGAAGTTTAAAATGTGGACAAAAGACTGAAAATAATAGAAGATAGTAATTAAACTGATTAAATAATGGTCAAAACCAAATTAAATGCTTATAAAATTGAATCAAATATGAAAATGTGAGAAATGAAGCCTCAGGAAAGTTTCCACCCATTTCTCTCTGCTGGAACATACAAAATGCAGTTTCCTGGCTGTTTCTAATGTAACTACATTTTAGGAATACACTTGGGAGCCCACACGATTAAAGTGGGCTGCTAATAATTTTGAAACCAAAATGAAATGTTCTTCAAAATAAGGGAAGATTGCAAGTAAGCCTTAGAATTTTCTTTCCCCAAGGCCAGAGCTAGAGGATAGTTGAAATTATATTTGAAATGGGTTTTGTTTTTTTTCTTTCTAATGCATACCAATTACTCCTACAGTGAGTAGATCTGGTTTCCTCAGCCTGTTTTCAGAAGACATTACTTAGATTACAGATAAAGGCACAATTCTACGTCCAGACATGCATTAGCAAAGAAACAATTCCTTGCACCTGCAGGCTCTGCCATCTGTATGGCTCAGAGTGCCAGATTTGGACATCTGTCTTGGAGGTGTCCACCAGCAAAAACCTCCTATTCAAAAACATCTTCAGGTGCCCTCAGGATTTCCACCTTAGTTTTCACAAGCAATATTTCTCACCAAGGAACTCAGAAATTATTTAGCACCTGCTGTGTTCAGAGACTGGGATTTACAGATTACCATCCTGCAGATTAAAAGCCCATTCTTTTTCTGCTGGTGAAGTCAGGAGAATTGCAGTGGGTTTGAACAGAAACAAGTGGGGAAAAGAAAAGGAAGACCAGTTACAGAGATAGTGCAGAGAATGGATCCCCACAATTTAACTTAAAAATCAGTAGACAAACCTGATGTTAAAATGCAAATGACACAAAACCTTTATCACTCTTTCTAAATCTGCTCTCAAACCAGATGCTAGACTTTGAAGCTCTCATTGATGAAGGGAGTTGGGATTTATGACTCCTAAGGAAACAACTTCCTTTTGTCTTTCAGTTAGTATATGACAGGAACAAAAACTAGCATGGAAGTAAGTAACAGTTTGCTGTCTGGTTTAATTAAGTTTGGCAAAATAAGGTCAGAAGAGGAGTATTCGAAGTTGTCCTGGGGATTTTTCAGACTTTTTCAGTCAAACTAATGCTAAAAATGTAAACAAAAACATGAGATACATTTGGTCCATCATTGTCATGATTCTAATTGCTTTAGAATCAGCCTCGTACTCTATAAAAGAAATGTGAAAATTTTCTGTTGACATGTTTGGAAAATGGATTGACCCAGTGTTTACTCAGTAAAATAATTTGATGTAATCATGATCCACAGCTGGTTTTTAGCATTTGCAGAAGCCAAGAGTTGAAGAGAAAAAAAAGAGCAAGTAAATGTTGGACATGTTGGAAGTGTTTGTTGGAAGCATTAAGGATATTAAATATTTATATCAAATAATTGTTTTTGCAATTTGCTCTCCAAATTAGTGTGGCTATTGTGTATTGGGTTTGTGGTTTATTTGTTCTTCTAAGCTGTGTGAGTCTGGAGGCTCTCTGCACTGTTTGACACAGACATCTCAGAGGCCATGCATTGCTCATCCTGCAGGTTCCTGCAAGGAGCAGGCTTTGTGAGATGTGAGAGTTTGTGTAGGAAGCTCATAAGGAAAAACTCAGTGAAACCTTAGCTGAGAAATACAGAGCATTAGCCAGTCCTGGCATCATCAAGTTTCCATCCTTTTCCCACGTCCTCTTTATCCTGTTCAGCATCTTAGCAGCAGTCAAATGATCTCAGGCACTGAAGGTTTTCAGCCTAATCCAGGCAGGCATCAGCCTCAGTGCAAATTAACCACGTCCAAAATGACAGTGCCCATTCCAGGTGATCTGAAATGTGCCAAAAGCTGAGCATTAGCTTAAATGCTTCCTAAATTCAGAATCACGATCAGTGATTATAAAACACTTTGGAGGCCAAGAACTTGAAAAGCACTTTTAAAAGATAAATGAAAAATATTTATGATCATTATATTGGTGATAAAACAATGACATATGCAATTCTTTATTACTCAGCCCTTATGTATTTTACTGAGGTTAACGTTGTCAAGTTTATTTCCAGCAAAACATGACTTTTCCACCTCTGGAGACTTAGTCCCTGCAAAGGGTGAACAGCTGCATCTTCTCCACCCCTGGCAGTGGAGCTGCAGCTGTCCAAGTGACACAGAGAGTTCAGCCCACCGAGCCTGAGTGCTCTGACACAGAGCAAGCAGAGATGGATGCTCAAGGAGCAAAGGCTCCTCCCCATGTGCCTCCTCACACTTCGTTTGGGGATGGAAAAGAGCTCAAGCAAAGAGTTTGCTTTGAGCTGCACTGTCTCAAACACAAGGCTGCCCAGCACCAGTGTCTGTGAGCCATTCCCACTGCAGGAGAGCTCTGTGCAGGCACAGGCCTAACCACTTTGGGCTTAATCAGTGACATTATTTTGCCATTTTTTAAATACACTGATTTGCAGAACTACATTTTGGTAACCCTCTCTGTTTTAAAGAAATGCCATTGATACAGGTTGGCATCACAGATTAACTGGGTACCACTCCTGGTTTGTCTGGCCTGTTGCCAAGTGCCATGATGGGAGAGAGTCACTGGTTTTAAACCTCAACAAGGAAATTTATTCTTCTCTCTTTTAAATCTGCACTGCTATAGTTATGGAAAGCAACTCATTTTTACCACCACCTACGGGCAGAAGCTGTAAGCTGCCATTTCTTTTCCTGTACAGCTGTCTGGTTCAGTAAATACATCTTCGGGGACTCATTTGCATTAGTTACCAAGAGATGATTTGCAGCAGTGAGTGGTGGTTTGTGCTTTATAATGGGCTTTCTCAGCCCTCACTTTCTAACATGAGCCCTTCTGCTGTTAAGGGAAGAGCACAGATTCAGTGCTGTGCAGGAGACCTGAAGGTTAAGACTGAGTAGGCAGGAGGAACATCATCTGGCATTCCCCACAGCATCGTGTAGCAGAATAATGCCAGACTTCCAGCCAAGGTCCAGCAGGGTTTCCATTTTTGAGGTCTAACAACTGTCTCAGGGAATTCTGGTAGAGTTCTGTTTCGTACTCTAGGAGCTCATGAGAGAGATTAAAGTGCACCTTATTAATATTTGTAGTCATTAAAATAGTAGAACAAGAAAGCCAAAGGGGTCTGCATTTAGATTATTTCAAAGTATTTAATGTGTGGATGCATTATTTCAAAAATAAGATCAACAGGAAGCCAGGAGATGGGGCATTTTGGTTTTAGCAGAAAAAGAAGGAAGAGATGCTAAACCCTTCATGAGCAGGGGAGCTTTCTCCCTGTGCTGGCAGACACGTCCCTGCAGGTGAGTGGAAGGGGGAAGGGGGAGAGGCTTGGTGTCTCAAAATTAAAGGGTTCAGAGGAACATTTTGGAATACACTAGAAAATCGGGAGAGAATACTGGAATTCATTGTTTCCAGCAACACGCTGCTCCTGTTTCTTTAGATAACCTGCACAGTTGTGATTTCAGGTTTCTTGGGTTTTCAGCAGTACATGCTCAGGCTTTTTACTACAAGTCCAAATCACGATGTGTTTCTCCTGGCTGGCCTACAAAGAAAAGATGGCATAAATTTGCAGTAACAAACTCATGCCTGTGTTCCAAGCTGAAGGAGAGGTTTTAAAAAACATTTGAGGAATTTGCACAATTTTTTTTTGTTTAATCTTTAGTGCTGTTCTCTCTAAAATTGTTCAAAAGCATGCTGATAAACAAAAGACATCCAATTCTTTGGGCTCAGCTACCTACAGGTGTTTTAGCCCATCATTACAGCAGTCTTTCAGCTTTATCATATAGTATTCACTCTATTTTTATCTTTCCTCATTACACAGCTTTGTTTCATAGATAATGATTATATTAACCAAAGACCATTTTAATTAATAGATCCAGCACTTTTATTCTTAACATTTCAACCTTTCTTTTTTCCTCAGACCATTTATCAAATGTATCTGTCAAAAATACTTCTTGCCTACAACAAATACTATTTTGAAGTCATACTCCAAATGTGAAAAGGACAATCTATTTGCTCCTAGCCAGGACTGTTCTGTGGCTGATCAAAACTGAGGGGGTCGTTGTGAGATAATAGTTTGGGGATAGATGATTGATGTCACTAATTGGAGCCCGTGCTTTGAGGCTGGGAAGACACACCAAAGACTAACTGGACATGAAAGCTGAATTCCCATCTCGCCCTTACAAATGAGCCATGGAGCTGGGCTTGGAGCCTGGTGTTTAATCAGCGAGGAGCAGCCTCTGCTGAGCTCCCAGTGTTGTTCCTATTTGTCATTAGATGGGGGTCATCAGTCTCCGTGACTCTCCCTACAACCTTTGTATTAAATTTGCTGTAAGGAAAACAAAAGCACTGATTAGTGAGGCCTGGAGATGTTTGTCAGAGCTACAGGTGCCTTTCTTGACAGGAGACTGAGTATAGAAACAAATCTCTGTAAAATAAAAAGCTTCTGTCTGTCTGGAAAGGATAGACAGAATTGGGGAGAGGATTATGGATAACTGAAGGTGGGAGAACAAAATTGCCAGCTATGAAACATAAACACATTGTCTTTCTGTCCATCAGAAAATCGATTTTGGTTGCCCTTTTTCCTCAGCTGATTTGTCGTGGGGGAAGTTCATATTTTTGAGATGACAAACTTCTTTTTACCTTGTCAAGCAGCTTGCAGAAATACAATTTTGCTTCTTTAATCATAAGACAATGCAGAGTGTTTAGTATCGTGCTTTTCCTCACTGTACTGGCTTGCAGAGTGTTGGGTTTGTTGCCAAATATTCCTCCAAGATTGTAGTAAGGCCCTTCCTTCCTTCATGCCACATCCAGCTCTGCATCTTCTCCATCCTGTGCATGCCCCTGGATCCTTTGCCTCTCCTCTGTCAAAGTTCTTTTCTTCTCTATTTAAAAACTCTTTGCTGACTTACGATCACTTCCTGATTATTTAGGTTAAAATGTGCATTTGGTTGCATAGTTACCTACACATGCAAATAGTTACGTTTTTAAACTAAGAAATGTGTAGATTTAGCTTATAAAATAATCAGACACAAAATGGAAGGTTTTGATGCTTTGCATTTGGATGTAATGCAGCTGGGAATAACATTCCTTCCCTGTTTGCAAGTACACAGAAAAGGGTGTTTCTTGATATTGATCCAATAAAATACATTTTATTACACTATAATTACAGATGGAGAGACAGAGGGGAACCCTTATAACAGAGACAATTATATTTGGAAGGAAAATAGCTTTAGGACTGAAAACTGAAGAATATGGCTTAGATACATGATAATGTTCTTTGTAGAAAGCTCTGAACAGATCGGATTGGAACTTACTGAATAACTCAGGATGTTGGTTATAGATAGCCCTTGGCTGTTTGTCTGAAAGTAAACTTGGAATTGTGCATGGATTTATTTGGTAATCATAGTAGTTCAAGCAATTTATCTAATCAAGCACACTGCAAGTCTTCATCTAGCACCAGATTTTATTTCTTGCTTGGATCTTTCTGCCATATGTGACTTGAATAAAAATTTTCATTAAACCTCTAGATTTCTGTTCAAGAATGGATGTTCAGCTGTGGGCAGATCCACAGGCAGGAGAAGCAGCACAGAATCCCATGCAATCTACTTTGAACAGAAGCTGTAGCAGATTCTGTGCATCAGTTAAATCAAATTCAAAACTGCACGAAGTTTAAGTGGGGATTAACTTGGCCACAAGCGTGGTACCGGCCTTCTGCAAAGATCTGAAGTCTTGCCAGAATTTATACCTGGAACGGGCTTGTTATAATAATTTAAATTAAGACAAGATAATGTTTTGTACTCGCAGATGGCACAGAGGAACAAAAGGGGCTGATCTTGTACCAAAGAAATTAAAATAAAATGTCAGTTGAATTAGTTAACTGCGTAGCCTGAGCCAACGTGAGATGCTTCAGTGCATCTCAGACCTTGAGTTACAAGGTAAAGGCAGGCCCAGGGATCACAGCAGCCCCTTTGTCTGCAGCTCTTTGCTCTCAGCAGCAGGTAGGATATGGCAGCATCTACATTTAATCATTCTGTCTTCTGCTGTGCGAATGTCCCAGTATTTATAATTCTTCTGATTAGATTTACGGACAGAAATGCTCATTAAAATAGCAGGTAATTATACACGTTTTCTTATTTCCTCTTGCTGTGCTCTCTGAATTTAGCTCTGACCCTGGATTTAGCTGCAGCCCTGAAGGTGACTGTATGCAGAATGTGAAATGGGTGCTAAACGTGTGCACAGATTTCTCTTGCTTCCTGGCAGCTGAAAGACAAGAGATTTGTTCAGGGTCAGAGAGCAACACGTCCCTCCGGGCCCCACAGCCCTCGGGCTGCAGCTCCTGCTCTGAACTGCAGACAGGCATTCATGTTGTTATGTACCTCCTTTGGAACATTCCCTGTTTTCTCGAGCTGCTCAAACCATGCAGGGAATGCTCATGGCAGCACTGAAATAAAGGTTAGGTAGGAAAAGGCCAGAAGTCCATGGCCCTGGCTGATGGCATCCTGAGAGATCAGGGACCACATTGCAGGTAACTGAGGTAACCTCTCTGGGAAGCATGGGTGTGCTGCTCTTCACAGCAGGGTACAGGCAACAGCAGATCAGTTCAAGGGGTTCAATTCCTGCTTTACTTCCTGTTAGCCCCAGACTTATTGCTGTGAGTAGGCTCCGTTTTGGTGGTGTTTGCAAACCATCCTGCGTGACACCTCACTGGTTCCTTGCTTTATTCTCAATGTGAAGCCATTTGGAAGCTTCATTTTATGTGTAAATGGACCCTGCTGCCTTGAACACAACTGAAATATTTTTTTTATCCCATTTTTAGCCCCGTTTGATTTCTCAGTTTGTAGTGAATTGTAAATTCAAGTCAGTTCTGACTGAGGTGTACTCCAGTTCCCGAGGTTTGTCCGCTGCCTCAAGACAATAGTTTTACATGTATCTTTTAGCTTTTCTTTAGTCTCTCTCATCTGATCTCCCATCAGCTCCTGGGGGAGTTGGTTTTATCATGTTTCCAACCCTTCACTTTCACATATCTAAAGCATCACTTTTTTCTCTTCTGAAAAACCAGCATCTGGTTATGCTCGTGCTGAGCAAAATGAAATAACAGAGGCAAGGGCACACCAATTAGAGCTCTGAAGAAATCACAGTGGCTGCCGTTTCCAGGAACATGGAACGCCTTGCAAGGTGATGCTGTGATTACCTTCCATTTGAAAGTGCTGCAAACTCTTTCAACAACTTCCATGGGTGTTTGCCTGAGAACTGAATGACTCCAGTTTAATTTAAATGTAAATGAAAAGTGCATAGTGTTTAAATGTTTAACAGACACACGGAGGATTTTGCACAGAGCAGAACTGTTCACGTGCTGCGTTCTGTCAGGGTTATTATTCACTTATGCCACATCTAAAATCTTTAATCAGTCCCAGATGATTTTCTCCCTCCCTCCCCATCCATGTAGATGGCCTTTAGGAAGACTTCCCAAGAGCTATGCCAGCTTGGCTTGTGCAAGATGCTGCTGGTTTCCTAAATCCTGGCTGCAAAACAGCTTTCCTGATTGCGGAGCGGAACTAATGCCTGCTAATGCTTTCTTCCCAATGAGCAGCAAAATCCAAGCCAACGGCAGGAGTTGGTTCCTGCAGCAATTCTAGGTCCTGGCAGGCTCTCCTCAGGAGTTCCTGGCCTTTTTTCACTGCAGTAAACTGTATGTTTGAAAAGAAGGACAGCAGGGAGTCTCTTTAACTGAAAGCTTGCAGGGGTGTTAGAGAGACTGCTCTAAGGTGCTTGTCCACATCTCCAAAGCTCCTGTACCTTCTGCTTTCTGCAGAGAAACTCTTAGGAGGTCACTATACCTGAACAGTCTTTCCTACTGGTCATTTAGATATCATTCCAGACATTCCATTAGTTTCATTATGGATTTTGATCTACTTCATGTCTATGTAATCTCCAGACTGTTCTTTTGTAATTAGAAAATGTTTGTTGTTTTTGTTTTTTTTTTTTTTAAAAAAGCACAGAAATAGGGTCAGGCCAATACTTCTGTTGCACACACCTGTAGCACAACGATGCTGTTCTCCCTGTCCTGGGTCTGAGGTATCCAGGTGTGTGAGCAATAACAGCACACCTGTTTGGACCTCCTTCTGCGAGGGCACTTCTGATACGATTTTATTTCCTATGAAACAGCAACAATATTGGTATTGCAAAACAAGGTCATCTTTACTGTCTGATTTGTTTCAGATTCTAGTTACAGGTTCTTGCTACAGTCTTTTTAATTCATCTGCCCCCCGAAATTCCATTTTTTAATCACCTTCAACCTTTGCCAGTCTGGAGTTTTCCTTATTACATATATCTGCCCAAAATAATAAGAGTACAAATTACTTTTAATGCCATAACATTAAAAATAGAGATATATAACCCTGCTGAATTTTACATTATTTTTAATTCTCTGGCTTGCAGGGGATGGGTAGCCTGGGAACCTGTGAGTAGTATGGACAATTCATTCTTCACACTGCTCAAGAGCTATGGGTTTAATCCTGTATGTGGCAAGTTTGTCAAATTAACAGATTCTTCAGTTTTGTTCTGGCTGCTGCTGGGGATAAGTAAATAGAGATGGAAAATCCACCCATCTCACTAGGAACTGGCTCCAGCCCTGGACATGTTGCAGCCACAAAAGTAGGTGATGATGACTGTCACAGGGAAAGCTGTAAAGCAGACTTTGTTGTGCACAAGATTTCTGGGTGGGACCCCCGGGTTTCTGTGTGAATCAGTTCTGCTGAGCTCGTGCAAAGAGGAGCTGAATTCACATGAGCAGGGTCTGGCTGACACTCACTCAAAATGCTGTGCTGAACACAAGAAGACAAGGTACCATTGTGCACGGTGTGACAGCAGAAGCTCCCCGAGCAAGTGCACCCTCATACTCTACCTGTTAGCAAATAGCAATTATTGAATTTACTCTGCAGAGCAACTACGTGATAAATAATTTCAATCCTTTAGTTACTCACTAAAAAGAAGCTCCATAAATAATTACTGATTTACTGACAGCAATTTAGTTGGTCTAAGAACCCAAGATTAATAACACACTCTGCTTGTTCTCTGGAATAATAGCTGAGGTGCCATTTCTAAACATTATATATCTTTATCTTGGACTCTGATAACTGTCAGCTAATCCTGACCAAAGGAGCTATGAAAGTGCAGCTGAAAATAGAGATTTCTTTCATTGCTGTAAATCTCTTTCCCTTAGTGCCTATTTTTCGCCATAGTCAGGTTTCTAGTGAGGCAATCTTAATTTATTAGTTTAATCTGGGAAATTAGTTGCTGTAGGTTTTGGTTATATAGATCAATGGACAATAAAAAACATTTTGACTTGAGTGAGATTTCTTTTCCTTTTGCAGGGATGCAAAGAGAATACTGAAATAACTTAGACCATTATTGTTTCAGAGACTAAAATTCAAATACTAAAGGAATTTTGCATTGAAATCTCTGATAAAGGGAAGTCTGTGGCTGCCAAACAATGGCTGTCTGCAACTGTGTAAAGACGTAACACATTAAAAGTTTAAATAAGTAATAACAGTTACGTTAGAAGTGTCCCTCCCAATATTATTATAAACTGTGTTTTAAAGAAAGAAAAAGGAAGCATTTTTGAAAGCTTCTATCTGATTTAGGCGTCTAAGTCACATCATTAGTGACATGGGACCAAAGCCACACCGCTGTATCTTCAAAAACATTTTTGAAAGTAATTGGACATAGCTGCTATTTGAACATTTTTCTGGGTCTCCATTCACATTTGAGGAGTTAAGGATGTTTTAATGTCTGTGCCTACATGATTTAGACTTTAAGATCTGTTCAATGCCTTTTCCTACTTGGCCTTCCAGCTGCCCAGTCACTTACGAAAGCAGGATTTAGCTGTTCAAATCCTTTAGACCTTGTGGTGCTTAGTGCAATGGCATGAAAAAAATTGAAGCTGGCTACTTAAACACACAGCTTAAGTACTCAGCAGCATATTATAAACACCTGCATAGGTTAGGCTTGAATTCAGGTTAAGCAAAAACCACAGAAGTGCTCATGGTGTTTATTGAATAGGGTCCAATTAGTGCACGGAGAACATAATGAAATGCCTTTTATCCTTGTGCAAATGGAGAATGATTCTCTGCTCATGTATTGTTCTGAGATGGGAAGTACCTGCAGGAAGAGCAATCAGGGCAGACAGGGAATGCTCTGCCTGTGGTGTGGGACAGCTCCCTGCTCCTGAGTCTGTCCAGGGCCACCACCTGCTGCTGTCCCCCGTTGGTGTCCCGTTTAAAGCCATGAGCCCCTCATGCCCAGCTCTGGGCAGCTTTCAGGGCTCCAGAGCAGAGCGGGCTGGGTCCTGTGCTCCCTCCACCACTGCCCCTTGGAGCAGCTCAGAGAGCCCGAGCCAGCACAGCTCCAGCTCTGGGGCTGCCTGCCTGGGAGAAGGGCGTCGAGCCAACCCATTGGGGGTGTGGGAGCTGCTTGTTCTTTGCCTCCATAACAAATAGAATTTAGATTGTCCTTTTAACGTTCAGCTGTTTGTGGAGCTCTGCTTTTCCTCTAAAAGAGTTTTGCAGGACTAATGGGGCACCTTCACTTGGCTTTTTTAAGTCTAGGTTGCATCTCGGTACACCTGTTAGCATAGAGTATTTACTTCTTTTCCCACTTCTTTAGTTTGGAACAGAGACGAAAATCAGGGATTGTTTAATGGGTTGAAAATCTCCACTGCTACTCTGATACTGGACTGCTGTGTACCTTGTGTTGTTTTGTTTTAGGTTAGGGCATTTTCCCTGAAACATAATTTTCCTTATCATGGAACGCAGTATGAGGGAGAGGCTGCACTTCAGAGACATATACCTGGCTACAAAACATTCGTTTTTTCACCTTGCCGTTTCCATTTTTCCTGGAAATGTCCCTTATGCATTCATTAGAGAGACAATGGACCAGTGTGGCACAGATTTGGAATAAGATTCACACCAGGAGATGTGAAAAGACAATATTGAGGTAGAGAATGGAATTCTTTTCATATATGGGATAGAAATACTCTGAAGACACAGTGTCTGTTTTTGATTTCCACAAATATTTTTCTTCCTCTTACATTTCCATTCTGAAATTACATTTCTGTAGAAAGACCTTGTATTTTTTCTTTTTTGAAGTGAAATAGCATGTACTGTAAACTGCTGTCTTAAACAGTAATGGCTTGCTCAGGACTCCTTGCTGGTAACCAGTGAACCACAAATATACCCCGAGATGAACAATTTGAACCAAAGAGTAGCACATTATTTACTTGAATTCAGCAGCAAACTTTGATAGAAGAGAGTCTGTATCTGTGTTTGCTCCCCAGGAACATCTGAGTGTTTGACCTAAACACAAACAGTAGGCATGGAAGTGTGGGGGTGATTTATTCCAATATTGCTTTCTTTTACCAGAAGCCAAGTTTGATGCACACATTTCTAGTTCATCAGGAGTTCTATCAAATGAGGAAACAGACCCAACAAGTGACTAAATGTTTTCTAGCTGGCACTATGTATAACCTATTGCAATATCCCATTTTTGTAAGTCTTCAATGTTTTTGCAGTGAATCACTGCCACCTGACTCATACATCTAAAAATGACATGGGAATGGCAAACTGTGAGCACTTGTGACAAGATTTCAGCAGACAGTCTGAACACCAGTAGTGACTCTGAAGGAGTTAATAAATGTCAATGTGTCAGCCAGTCCCAGAATAAGACATGACATAAATCCTACTGAAATGATTGGAAGTCTTTCAACAAATTGACTCCGTTAGGCTTCAGACTGGAGGGCTTATCTACTGAAATGGGATGGTTTCAGTTGTTTCTATTATTTGTAGCATACTGTTAATTCTAATATTTTTATCTTTGAATAATGTCAATGATCACATTTGTCCAAAATGTCTGTAGCCTTTCTGTGAGAAAAATCTTTCAATCCTGAAACTTCCTGTGCTATAAACAGTCAGTACCAAATTATGACAGCCTGATGGCAACTTGTGTTTTTCTGCTACACCATCCTCTGTTTAACTGGAAGATAAATGAGACAAGAAAATTAAAAGTAATGAAAATACAAGACAGCCAAAACAGCTCAGATTTTCAGATCATGAGTTTAAGGTGTATAGACACACTGATATATACCTATGTGCATACAGAAATCTCTGAAGAGTAGCAGGCTTGCATCTGACTTGGAATTTGACTTATAGCTGGGAAACAGGAGTTCAGCTGAAATAGACAACAGAGGTTACGTTAACTCAGTAAAAAATGTAGGGCCTAACTCAAAAAATCCAGCATCTTTTAACAGAAGTCAAGTGATTTGCTCATTTGTCTGGCCAGCTTCTATCAAGTTCATTACTCTTCCTTGATTAAATCTTTTCTAATGATTTCTGCCTGAATGAGAAGCAGAGGAATGGTGGTCACCAATCACTCCTTAGACAGACTCTGACAGCAATGCTCATGACTCATTTCTGTCCAGCTGGATGTAAGTCTTTAATTCTTCTTAACTGTAAGGAAAAGGGTTCCATCAGCAACAAATATCCTAAGGGTGTAAATTCTAAGGGAAACTTCTACTATGTTACAGCTGGCAGTAATTAGAAGATTGGAAAAAAGGTTGCAAGTTTATCGGGAATAAATAAAATAGTGAAAAAAGGGAACCAGTGTAATAATGCTAAAAGTTTAAGTTGTTACAGTCCATTTGTCTCATAGAATTTATTTATCTAGAGGAGAACAAAGTGCTGCACACAGAACTGCTCAAGACAACACTTTTCAAAGATTAGGGCACAGTTTACTCTTCTGTCTTTAAATCTCCTGGTGTCTTCAATTGCTAAAGAGAAGTGAATGAATTTTTGACTGGGGTGCATCAGGATTTACTGCATTCGTCATCCAGTAGATCCATCAGGACACTCCTGTCATGCTTATTATTGTGGTGCTTGGCTCCTAGGGCAGAGAAACTTAATTCCTTACTGGCTGAGGTCCACAGAGAACCAGCAGGAGACCAGGAAAGTCAGGCTAGCACTTGGAGGCAATCGAGTCCAACCAGAGACTGGAGGTGCTGGCCTGGGGAAATAGTGAATTAAAGCTGCTCTTCTGGTAGCTGATGTGAGAGGAGCCCTGACATAACCCTCAGTAAGGGCCTCTTTATTTCTCTTGAATGCCAATGAAATTATTAATAAGAAAATCCATTTTAAGTGCTGCTTCCAGTTTGGGTTTCCATGGAGACTGCTGACCTACTGTAGGAACGAAGCAGGCTTGGGAAGCAACCCCTGTCTGGGAATGACTTGGATGAAAATACAGCAAATTACAGCTGTGCACATCTGAGGCGGGGTTTATCCAGATGTTATGAATTTCAGGATCCATTTTTTTCTTTCTTCGGATAAATCCTTTGTTTGCTGCCCCCTTGCAGGTTATGAGATAGCAGAGACACGAAGTTGGAGAGCAGTGGCAAGAAGCATCCAGCAAAGGCTGCCCCATGTCAAGGGTGTAAAGCAGAGCGTGGACAAGGCTGCATTCCCACAGTACTCTGCTGGCTTTGGGAGGTAAAGGGTGAAATAAGCTCCAATATGGGAATCTGTTCATCTTCCCTTGCCTGTGCCCGTGGCATGGTGCTGAGAGCATAGACCTGGGTTCACGCCTGAGGGGCAAACAATAACAACTATTACTTATTGTTAGACATTCCAACCAGCTGCTTCTATCTCTGTGCCCTCAATCTATCCACTTGGGAGAAATACCTTCTGTAGAAACTGGCATCCTAAGAGCCCCAAAACCCCTCACATGCCAAGTTCAGAGCATGAAAGTAAATAAGGCAGCAAGGAGTGGTGTTCAGCCAGCAGCTGCCAGCCCAAAGGAAGCAGGAGGCTCTCAGAACATGAGCCAAAAAGTAGAGGGGAGGTGAGGAGCAGGACCAGAGCCCTCGGGAGGCTGGGGTTGGTTTAGCTGCTGCAGAAGTCAGCCAGAGACAGGCTCTCGGGTGCCCCAGCTCTGTCACTGAATTGATGCTAATTCTCAGCACTTCAGGATCTGTTTCACAGAGTGTCTGGAGAGGATGTTTTCAGAAAAACCCCCGCCCAAGGATGGATTTCTGTAAATGAGTGTTTACAACTAAGCCACTTACCCCCCGGGCTTTATAGATAGCAACAAATTTCTGTTTTTCGTAGAACCTCAGTCCCCCCAGCCAGGCAGAGAAATGTCACGTGCCCACGTTAAAGGAAAAAAGGAAAATGCAGATTGCAGAAAGGGACATTTACAGTATCTGATGTAAGCTCTGGCAAGACCAAGTAAGAAATGCCTGAGGAGTTAAATGAGCTGAAGAGGTGTTTATGGGAAGGGAAGGGAAGTAATCAGCTTAAAAGAATGAAGAAGGGAGCAGGACCTGTGAACGTATTTGATAGCCTTGAATGGAGCCCAGCTGCCTTTCACATCCCAGACAAACACAGTTTGACTTGCAAACACCTTCATTCTATAAAACCCACCATCTGTAGGGAGAGAAAGCAGAAGGTAGAAGTGGAGGTAACATAACCTCTTCCCTATGCCAGTCCCAAAATTAATACTGCAAAAGCAGCAGTACCTGTAGACCGTGTAGGAGACAATTGCCTATATTCTGTGACATCTGTTCTAGTTTCACTTGAATAGATAATGCCAAATAAGTGAAACAGAGAGGGTAGGGGAATGACGACAAAAGTGACGAAAAATCAAATTGTTCTTAAAGGATTGTGGGAGAAAGGATTGTGGGAGGAACCTCGTGGTAGTGATGCACTTTAAGAATGTTAATTGCCAAATAGATAATTGGAATTTGAGAGTTTGAAATGTGCTTGTTTTTAAATGTCATGAACTAAAAATGCAATTCAAACTGAAAATGTTAAAAAAGTATTAGAATTGTTTGCAGCTAATGGTCAGATTAGAAATTCAGGTTTCAAATTGCTAAAAAACCAGGATGCTGTCTATTTATGCAGTGAAAACAAGGAGCCATAGCTCTGTTTTTCCTTTCTCATTGGGAAGGTGCAATGTCTCACAAATTATAGTACACAGAGAGAAAGTAGAGTTTAGCTGTTTTGGGCTTCCCAGTGTGCATTTCTTGTGGTGTCATTACGGAGGCAGTTATCTGAAAAAATAGCTCTATTAAATGAAAAGCTCTGATATGGAGGAAGAAGATTATCTATCTTTCCTTGTTAAATTACTGTAATGATGCACAGCCAGAGGGGACTGTGTTTTTCTGGCAGTTAGATGTTCACAGGACCAAACATTTCCTTAATGAGAAGACGTTATTAAAAGTTGCTCTGCAAAGTGTTTTGTTGCTGGTCATTATGAGCTATGGTGAATGTGGGAGCTGCAGGGGAAGGACAGGAAGGTGTTTCAGGGAGTGTGCAGACACACGTGAGCTCTGCAGGGGGATTCCAGGTGAGGAGCCTGCTCCACGTGGGGAACCTCACTGAATGCTCAGCTGCTGCATTCAGTCCTCGAAGCAGGGCTAAAGGTGTCCTTGCCTCAAGCTTTCCCACAGCTGCCTTGGGCCGGTGTCTCCTGCTGTGCCAGAAAGTGTGGGGGCTTCGTGAGACCCCTGAGAGCTCTGCCCGGGCCCCAGAGCAAAGCTGTAACTGCACGAGGCAGCAAGTGCTGGGCTTCAGGCTCCTCAGTGCCTGGGCTGGTGGTGCCCACTCCTTTCATGGGTCTAGGCTGATGATAGCCCAGAAAATACCTGTGATTTCAGGAGTTTGTTTGATTTGAACTGCTGTGGATTCAAAGAGAAATTATTCATAGAAGCAACTTTTTGGAAGTCGTGGCACAACTATTACCCTTTCTGTCCACTGAAATGCTCCTAAGTGGCTCCTCTGATCCAGATAATCTCTGCTCTTAAGACGGCAGAGCACAGCATGAGTTATTTTCTTTTGCAGCACAAATGTTTCCTGCCCTGGGTGTCTGAGGCAGACTATTCAGCAAGTGTAAAATAATAACTGAATTTGACAGAAATGCCTTCTGACAACCAGAAAGCATCTTTTACATGTTTTTCCATCTACATCGTAGAACTGAATGCAGGAATCCAGATTTGTGGCACTCTGGGTGATTCCTGCTCCCCTACTGAAATAAAAGAGAATAAAACCCCACAGTGGTGCACTGGGGTGGCTTTTTGTCTGCGGTTATTCATTTCCCCAGGTGGGTTCGAGGGAGAGGAAGTACCTTGAGATGGAAAGAAGCAGCAGCTGCTGGTGCAGACAGGAGACAATGGCAGGTAACACATCGTGGTTCTGCAGCTGGGCTGCAGAATCAGCTGCTGTGCTCTCCCCTGCAAGGTTTCAGTGATGCAAATTCCACCTCCCATGAGGCAATCCCCGGTTCCAGCTGGGAGAAGTTCATTCCTGAAGAGGCTATAAGCAATGAAATACCAAATAATGGATAGCCTGGCTCCTAAGGACTAATTCTGGGATACTTTTTGTGTGCTTTGTGTTGGTTTGCCAGGTAAACATGCAGTGTGGTCTATTGACTACACATAGGAGATTTGAATGCGTAGTATGCAATCTAAATGCACGATATTCAGCTCACCACAGATAATTTTTTAATTAATAATGCTCTTTGCTGCTGCTGCAAAAAGCTGTCCATGCAAATATTCATAGTTAATAGGCTTCAGAACCTAAAGCCATCCACAAAGTCACCAACACAGTGGTGAAAGGCCCAAAGGTTGGTGTGAGGACTGAGCTTTGCCTTCTTTCCTCTATGAACACATGCTCATGTATTCCCCCTCATTTTTTCCTTTCCTTTTGGAGATGGCAAAATATGACAAATTAGTGATACGTGACTGGCTAAGTGAGAAGAGATCACATCACAAAAGAGTCACATTTAGTTGACCTGTGCAGAATCTGAAACAAAAATGCCTGAAGGAAATATTCTACCATCAACATAATATGAATTTTAAGTTGTCTAAAACCTACTAGATAAGGCCCAAGGTTTCCAGGAAGCATTTGATATTTGCTTAACTTGAGATACTTTGGGAGGGTAAAAACTTGGGTTTGTTTTATTCTGCATTTTCCTCCAGAATGAACATGAACTAAAACTAGCTGTTTGCAATGGCGGAGTTGCTAACTGTGCTGCAGTTTGGTTGTTTTTTGGTTTTTTTGTCTTGAACTGTTTTATGGTTTATTCTCTGTTTGAGAGTAGATATCAGCAAATGCTTAGCTTGGAGAAATCTTAAAGGAACACATACAATGGCCAATCAAGCCTGATTTTATTCAGTAACAACAGAAAATAACAGGGGTCAGAGCAAATTTCAGTTGCCTTTGGTATAGGTAAATAGCCCAAAAGAGCTCTCTTGGGAACTCTCCCGAGCAAATGAACCATGAGGCAGAGAAGGTGTTGGGTAGAGACCCATCCAACAGTGCTCAGAGGTCCCTTATGACTCAATGTTTCTGTCATGTGTCAGCACCTGGTGAAGATGCTGATGTCAGTGGTACATTTAGTGCTGTAATCATCCTTGACAAGATGAAATATGGCCTCTGAATTCCAAGAACATATGGGATTATTGAGAAGGAAAATTGTGTGAACAAGGGCAATTATAGCAATAACTACTCATGACGTACTACACAGAGTCAGCCAAGCATAACACAGATATAATGAAGATATTTTTAAAGGCAAACATGATGTAAGCCAGTGCCAAAATGATCTAATTTATTATTCTGTCACGACTGATAAATGTTAATAACCTCTGTGTTTCACAAAATAGCAAGAAAGCTTTCTTTTATGTATGCCTTGCTACATGATTTTAAAGGATACAAAGGGAAGAAGGTTTATTGAAAGAGGATGAAAAACCTTTCTCATCTAAATTCCAATCTTTAATTTGCAGCATATAATTGCTCTAGTTATTTTTCCACATCTACACACCTATGCAACACAGCTGGCAGTCTGTTAAATCATCACAGAACTAGCTCTAACCTTGAAAACGAGAGCTACAGGATTGCATCCCTGTGATGGAGCTGAGACTGAGATGTGGCATTTCTGGACTTACATTATCATTTTCAGATAAAAGTGTAACAGTAATGAAGCCTTCATAGGCAAAGAATTCATTAAAAACTCATCACTTTTGACCTGCTGTGGACTGAAATCCTCCTGAAGCCAAAACTTCAGTGTCTCAGGCAAGGCCTGAGCCTGGTTCTGCACTGGCTGCTCTGAGTTCCAGAAGTTCTCTCTCTGCTGGTAGGGCTCAGTACTTTTATTCTCGGGGTGTTTATTCCTTTAACACAGAAATATTGGCTGCACGTTACCTCAGTACCCCTGACACACAGCAGGTCCTGCCTGGGAGTGAAGCTCTGCTCTTGAAATTGCAGCAGTAGCACTGACAGGGAACCTCAATTGTTGTGCTGTTGTTTATAACCCATGGCAAAAGAATAATTTTAACAAAGTCCTTTTAGGAAATCAGGATTTCTTATTTATTTGAGGGGGGAAAAAACAACAAAAGTAAATTATTTTACTACTTACTGGCAAAGTCATTCTTGCTACATTACCTATTTTTAAAACTCACATTTCATTCAATTAAGATTTCATACTGTTGACAAAATGATGCTGTCCAGAAAAAAATATTGTAATAGCTGCTATATACAAGCCCATAAATAAACTGCAAGATCTTAAAGCTTCAAAAGACTGAGGACAGGAAGAGATTGTTTAAAGATTCATTTGAGCATTTCTTATTCAGTACATTTGCTGCATTCAGTACCAAGAAAAACACTTTGAATCAAACAAAAGAACAGATATCGATGGCAACAGAACACATTTGTACTTTGTGGGGATTTTTCCCAGTTTATCACAAACAGGAGAAGCCCCATCCCCAGTGCAGCATTGCAAATTCAGTGCTCCAAATCTCATGTGCCATGAAGGAGATAAACTGCTTCAGCACACGCCAAATTCACCAGTCAAACACGGGGTGAGGGTTATCCACAGGGGACCCCAGGAGATAGAGGATAATGAATGCTCCCTCAACACATAACCCTCAACACCTATCGCCCATGCAAAAGTATAAAACCAAACACTTTTCCATGCTCCTCCTGTTTTTGGGGAACAATTTTAAAACAGAGCATACCTGGATGAAAAACTGCTTTAGCCCTTAGTACTACTGCCACTGTGTACTGTCACTGGTGTGTCACCTCTTTGGACTTTTTTCAAATGGACCTTGGGCAGTCACAAAATGACCAATACAGCACAGGAGGAAATGCAGCAACGAAAATTGTGTAGAGGGGAATACTCTTAAAAATTAAGATTAAAAAAAAAAAAAAAAAGGGCTTTAATATGTTGTCTGGTTCATTCACAGAACTTTGTGCTATAATACAATGATCAGAAGAGAAATGATCGAGGGTTTCAATCTATATTTGTGGTCACAGTGTAAAAAAACCAAAAACAAACCAAAAAAACAAACCGAAACCAAAAAAACTCATATGCTCCAGTATAAAAAATATGCTTAAATACATTGTCTGCACACAATACAAACTCTGAACACTGTTATCACAGTACTCTTCTATTCCATCTCCTCTGTACATTCTAAGGGCTCTGTCTACTGTGTCTTTTGGGGGAAAAAAAACATTTTCAGGCCAAGAAAAGCCCATATATTTGCACAGCTGTAAGACAGAGCAATGCAGAGAAGGCTAGGAGAAAACCATACACAAAAGCCAAAATAAAGACACAGCCATTTACATATTTAGCTTTTACTGACCCTCTGTTTGGAGTTATTCAGCATTAGGAAACATGAGATTAAAGCCTCTGTATTTCATGCATGGATATGTGTGAAAAGCAGTTCTGCTCTGTTCTGGCTGCAGAAATCCAGCATGGAGCTGGTGCAACTGAAATAATTTCTGTAGAATGTTTTGAGTTGTGAGCCCGACAAACCTGGGTGGGCTCTGGGCTTCCAGTTTGGGGATCACACCAACAGGTCTTGGCTAGGAAGGGGAAAAGGCAGGAAAGGTTGGACCAAACCAAAACTGATCATTTTTTTAGTGCAGGAAGGAAACATGGACAAAACTTGTTTTGGATCAAACAGACATTAAATACATTGAGTTTTTCTAAACTTTCAATTCCATGTCTTTTGGGTTAAACACTTCACTAAATTCAGTCATAATTGTTGGGTGTTTCCCTGTTCCCTAAAGATCAATTTACTTTCATTTTACTTTCTGATAAATTTACTATCCAATAAAAAATTTCCACTCTGCACATTATGGTGTAAATACATTTTCTCTTGGAAACCAACAGCACATTCACTGGGACCAGGAACTGTCTGAGCTGCTGAAGACACAAATTAAGGTTAAAAAAACCCAGCACAAAACATCTTAGCAAAGCATGAGGCTGAAGACTTGCATATTTTCTGCCTGTTGTAGTGCTTTGATAGCCGAGTGGATCAGGAAAGTTAATTACCTTGGTGATCTCTGCAGACCACTACACCCCACCTGTCACAGGGAGAGCTGCTGCAAACAGGGGAGAGCTGGGGATAAGGAGTGGTGGCTGTAAAACCACTGCCTCACCTTTGGAAGTCACTCTGGAGACCCTGGATGCTGAATTTGTCCTAGAGCAAGGCCCCCTGAGGGCTCTGACCACCGCCAGGGCTTAAACCCTGCTTTGCTCCAGCTGGGAAGGTGCACGTTTGGCACAGCCCTACCCTGCCTCGTGCTCCAAACACCACTCTGAGAACCCAAAAAACACTGGTCAGAAGAAAAATTACAGTGTTTTTTCCCTCCTTAAAGATACTTCATAGCAGTACTAAAGCAGAAGCTACTAAATGCTGAGCAGAGTTTAAAACCACAAAAGAGACTGCAGAGACCTGTTTAAAGCTGTCTGCAGGAAACAATACATGGACTTATTTGCAGGCTGGCTGTCTTCACAGTATATCCAAGTGTTACATCTTTGTGGTCAGAATTCAGTGTCTTGAAATGACCAGCAAAAGGAGGAAGGTAAGTCACGGCGCCAGGTTTTGGTTTCTAAAAGCCACAGTGAGTTTGCCAAATGCACTCGATGGAGAGCTGCTGATTGCATCCCGAAGCTGCGGGCAAAGCAGTGGAATAATTCGTGTTGCAATGTGTCAGCAGACACAAATCAGCAACAGAGGTGCTGTAGGACAGCCTCAGCCTCTGATAGACAGCATGGCAACAGGAAGATCTCAAACACTCACTGGCCACGTTACACGTTACCTGTGCTGCTCATGAGCACAGAGACACACGTGTTTGTTGGCTTTGATAATCCCCACCCACGCTGCGAGTGGAGGAGCTGGAACCTGCTTCTCCCTCAAGTCCTGGCTTCCTTGTAGCATTTAAATTAAACACTGTACTGTGTATTTTGAATCAACTTCACTTTGATAATTGGATTCTGTAAGGTAATACATGTAAACAGAGAGAGCACAGCAAGTCCGGAATAGTCTCATTACAACATCACTATGGGAAGCATTTCATTTTAGAGCATAAAAATCCATCTTTTCAGAGGTATGTTGCTTTCCCTCAGTTCTGGGAGCTGGAATGATTCAGAGAGCAATAAGCCCTCCTTGCGTACCTAGTGTTTTCATCATTGCTGACAAAACCATCCAGTGTATATTTGTGCTGGTTATTTTTACAGACATTGCTAACAGCCAAGTGCTAGAACATGTTACAGTTTTGAAGGCAAGCAACGAGGGCTATTTACTCAACAAAACAATAAGGCAATTCCCAATTCATTAGGCAGTGATTTAAAAAACCCAGTTTTCTACTGTTATTAGCAGTGAGAAAAAGCTGGTGGACATGGTGTCAGAGGTCCTGAATGTATGGCTTGGCTTTCTCTGAGGAGCTGATATTACTGTCAGACTGCTGATAAATCAATGCGGTTGGCTGAATTGGTGCTTTTATCCCAGGTGTTCAGCTTTGTGGGGGTCGTGCCTGGCCTGTTCCCAGTCATCTGGAAAATAAAACAGTATAGAAAATTGATTTATTTATTTTGCCAAGCCACTCTTCCCTGGATGAAATAAAAGCTTGAAAGCATCTATTTACATTACAGTGTTGTCACAGGGTCTTGAGAGCATATGCCATAAAGCATTTCTAAACAGTTATTGCCAGGATCGGAGGTGATTGGCAACGATCACTTAATAATACCTATCACTTCAGATGTCTGGTTCTTTATAAAAACAAATGGCTTTGGTCTCAAGACAATTTAAGGGGAGCTAGAAAAGGATATTCATGCGTTGGCTTAAGAGTAAGAATGCCCTATCAGAGAGCCACCAGCACCAGAGCAATTCATTGCCAAAATGCTGCTGGAATGCAGCAGTCCATTAAAATTGGTGGGAACAGCCTTACTGAACCATATCCAGAGTTCATAAACCTCTGTTTGCTTTCATTTGATAGTTTACCTGAAAGCAGAATTTTGTCCTTTGCTTTCAAAACAGATATTGTAGCTGTGGCTTCATGCTTGCTGATTCCACCTGTCCACAGCTTGCATTAGGTTAGTGCTGAAAATACCCGTGTGCCTGCTTGGCTCTTTGTAACAGGATTTAATGTGGAACACTTCCAAATACAATAGGGGGGAAAGAAAAAGGAACAATACTTACAATGTCTGAGTTGAAGGGCTTCACATTGATGTTGCGTGTTGAACTACTGGTGAGGGACCAGACCTTGGTTTTGTGCTTAAAGGCAGCTCTAACCTTTGGCAAAAACAGTGAAACCAGTTGAAAAAGTTGTGTTTATTTTCACAGGTGCAGCCTACAATCATTTCCCCTTTTTCCTTCCTCCACATTAATGTCACTGTGCTATTAAACAACAAACAATCCACCCCCTCACTTCTCTTTGTCTTTATGGACTTATTTTAAAATTTAACTTTAATATCAACTACCCATATTTTAAATACAAAGTCTTGTGTAATCTCAGTTATATCTCATTTCATTGGCAACATTTTCACATTATCTGGGTAATCCCATCCTCCCTGATTTCCAAGGTGTGACTGTGTTACCATTCATCTCATTAAAAAATAATAAAAGCAAAACCCCAAAACTGTGGTGCACATACACCTACACCCCCAGCATGTGCAGCACTGGTTTGAATGATTTCATAGTTGCCACTTTCCTGATTTCAGCGGCTCACTGGGACCCTTCCACATTTTCTAACTAAGCACAGAGCCCCAGGCTGGAGCCCAAGGTGCCCCATTGAGGCAGGCTCTCCCTGGGCTTCACACAACCCTGATATATCGAGGTGCCACAAGGACATAAAGCAGCTGCCAGCTGCTGTAAACTGAGTCATTTAGAGATGCTGGATGAAACTCCCTAGAGATGGAGCAATATTCCTCACCAAGGTGAAATCAGCTGCATAAAGGAAAGAGGGTGAGACAGGTAGGTGAGATTTGTCAGGGATTATTGGCTGGAAGTGACTGGCCAGTGCTAGGTGGGAGATCAAGGACACATTTTCAGACCACCTTGGCCCACTCTCCTGTGCTCCTTTAAAATACATGTGCATTTCTGCCTGGGTGCACTGGGAATAAAGCCCTTTTTTACCCAGCCACCTCTACACCCAGCCTACAGATGTTTCTTTACAATATCTGACTTTTACTTCTCAAAAATCAACTCTCAAGAAGAATTCCCGCTGTTTAGCTTAAGGAATATTTTAGATATGCACAGCCTATGACGGAGCCAGTAGGACCTGCTCTCCAAAAATGACAGCTCACATCAGCTATGTAGAAACTGGTTTTCAAGGATATAAATTCTGAACAGTTTCTGAATTTAATTTCTCATGAGGTTCCTGAAAAAATGACAGCAATTTAAATATTTGTATTTGATATAAAACATTTGAAACTTGAAGATTTCTAAGCCTGGGGGAGAATAGAATAAAGAAATATTTCTCCTTCCTACCTTTAACCTGTCTGCTTAATTTTAGTTGATTTCAATGAAGATCAGGAGTTTCACAGTCAGACCTGACCCTCCAAAGTGATTTTGGCAGAGATCACATCGGTGAATGCCCCGAGACTGAATAGGCTGGCAAATATTGATAAATAATAATTTCTCTGAGGAAGAGCTGGAGTGCTGCTGTTGCACAGGAAGCAGCAGCAGGTTATGGGGCAGAGCTGCTTATTAACATCCAGAAAAAGGACTGTGGAGAACCAGAGCTCCGAGGGTGTCCCCTGAGCATTCCCCCTGGCAGCGGGCTGGAATGGTTCTTGTAAAAACATTTCTTTTCAGTCCTACTTGTTGCTGAGCATTTTCTGCTATCTGCCACGGGAGGAGAGGATGCTGCAGGCCAAATTTACATCAGCCTTGCCTTGGCTTTATCCCAGTTGCTCTAACGCAGCCTTAATGCAAAAAGACGTCTCAGTCCCCTATGAAAACCTGAGCTTCCTGCCAAGAAAAATACCTGGAATATCTTCTACTCAGTTTGGTTTCCCATTAAGGACTGCATGAGCAACATCCAAAAGTATGTTTCACTGAGAATAATATTTATTTTCCTCCCTGGAACTGCAGCTGTAACAGAGCCCCCCAGCAGGGACTGCCAGGGTGAGTCCTGCTCCCACTTTTTAAGCATCTTCTCCTCGCAGTGCCCTGCTCAGCCCCTCCAGCTCCCAGGACAGCTTCTCTCCCGACTCTTGAACTGCTCCTCTTATCTTTGTTCTTTGTTTCAAACCTTTCTTATGCTAATTAAAACTAATGTCAAGCGTGGGTCTAAATGCTGCGAGTCACAAAACCACAACAGTCATGTATTAATTAAAAGAAAAAAGGAAATCAGTGGCACAGCAGGCAATGATAGTGGAGAAAGTCTGTTCGTGCTTCACACTTATGTTCTTTGGATTTGGTAACACCAAATTTGTCAGCACCGTTTGTTTACATACCTCTGAGTTCAGAAGACAGTGAAACAGGAACATGAAAAATCCCTGAAAACAGAAAAAAAGGGAGAAGGGTGAGGTCTGGCTGTGAAGAATCAAACACAATAATGTGTTTCTCTCAGTATTGTACAGAGCAGGCATCAGGCAGCTGGAGCCCTGTAAATGTCAGAGTGCATTAAACCAGAGTGTCCCGAGTGAAACTGGGGAAACCTGCAGCGTTGGGTTACTGTGAGCCTTGTCTGGAATTTACCTGTAAAAAAAAACACCCCCTAAAGTTTGCTGTTTCAAGGAGAAATCTGGCTGAAAATATGCAGAAATTCTTGTTTCATGACAACAAGAGAACTTTTTGTTTGTGGTTGCAAAGACCAAGGCAAAGGGAAATGCCCTTTGGGAAACACCAGATCAATATTTTTCAGATTAGAAAAGCAAGGTGTTAGCACTAGGAAAATTTTCACAGCAGAATTTTGCTATCTTTGGGCTTTTAGTCCAATGCAAAGTGAAAAGGTCTCATCCCTTTCCCCTCACAAAATAATTTTATTTTTCCGGGGGGTAGTATTCAGCACCAAGAACCCTGCTTCACTATTTTTGTGTCCATAGTGCTGTTTGTTCCCAAGACAAGAAAGGATTTACAGGAGATTATTTTTTCTTCCTCTTTGTAACCAGTGTTTGGGGAAGAACTGTAACACGCCTATAGGCTTATGCCTGTGCTGAAATGTCTGCTTAAAGCTAAGCAGATGTTTACATTCCTCCTTGGACAGAGCTATTTTTCTGGGTTGGTGCACCAAGAGGATGAGGGTTGAGTTTCCTGCGTGCAGGAGTCCTGTACAGCACAGCGAACAGCTCCACTTTTGATCTTTGCCATAAACTTCTGTTTGCTTTCATTTAGCCTCAGTAACGAAGCCCCAAATTGGCACTGAAAAATTGGCCTGGTATGTGTACCTAAGAATCCTGCCTGTGGTACATGATGCTGGAAGAATTAATTTCATTTCTCAAGCTCCGTGCTGTCTCATTTATTTAATTATTGCTACTGGAAACACTAAGGAGTGGGATGCAAGTTCCGTTCAAACAAAGACAAGCAATTGCCAGCACTGTATGGTCAGCACAGACTTGAAAGACAGAGGAAGAAACACAGAATAAAATGCAATAAGCATAAACATGTGAAAACATTACTAATGATCCATTTAATTGGATCTCAGAAGCACTTCTGTAGCCATAAATTTTCCCACAAGCTACTTACTTGTAGTGAATTGAAAACAGCAAATATATACTGAAATACCAATGCGTGGGCATTGACAGCCAAAATGCCAAAGATCCACGAGCTTCCCAGGATTGGTAAGAGAACAGCAACAGCTTTAGCTGTCAGTCTGTAAGAGAAAACAAAAATAGGAAATGTGGTGAGACTATTAAAGAAATGTCAGCCTCCACACCAAGGAGTTTCTCGATTCTGTTCTGGCAGCAAGGCAGTGGGAGGAACTCTTCTTTACCATGAAATTTTTTTAATGTGCAAGATTTTAATTGTTCTTTCATCTGTGGAAAATGGGGATATCAGAACATTGGTATCACACAGGATAAATACAGATGGCGAGTCAGGAACTGAGGGAGCAGGGAAAGAGATCTGAGAGGGTCATTTAAATACTGCAGTCACATCTTCAGTTTACAGAGAAGTGTCACTTTGTTAGTGGGGAGCCAAGTGTGGGAGTCAAAACCCAGCGAGCACTGCACATGCAGCTCACAGCACGGGCAGCCCACAGGCACTCACCGTCTGTCCTCTCTGAAACCTCACCAGAAAACTCACTTGTCCACTCAGAAAACTCACCAGTCCCACAGGGCACAACGTTCTTGCCATCGAGGCACTGCTAACCACAGAGCTCAGAGCAATTTCACCTCCAAGCAGGAACAGGTGAGCCTTTGCACACCAGGGCACATTTTCAGTGACAGCTGTCAAAGGACAAACTCCTCCTCCCGGCCAGCTGGGAACAATTTCGGTGGTACAAGACAGAAAGCAGAGAGAAGGGACCAGTCCTCATTGGAAACACCTGCCAAGAAGGCAGATCTAATCCCAATTTCTCATTGGAAACACCTGCCAAGAAGGCAGATCTAATCCCAATTTCTCATTGGAAACACCTGCCAAGAAGGCAGATCTAATCCCAATTTACCACAGCACTACAAACATTAGTGAGCTCCTGGTGTAGCCCATGGGATTCAAGCACACACTTCAAATTAAGTGTTTAAAATATCAGTGAGTTCAGTCTGTGGTACAATTACAGATAGAGAAGCCATGGGGCAGTAAAGGAAAGAGGGGTAGTGCGAAACCAAAAGTCAGTCCCTGCTTGCTAAAGGTACATTTTTTTAGAAGTGATCAGATTTCTATTTAGATGGAAATCTATGCAAGAGAAAAAGCTGTTTCAGGGAGATTAATGTTCTACTTGTGCCTTGTGCCCCCTTGAACAGATTAAAGGACACGTTGAGAGAAGCGCACAGAGCTGCCTGACAGGAGACTGCTTGTAATTACAGCAAACACAAAACAAATGAGAATTTTGTACAACACAATGCAATGAAGAAATCTTTTAATTAAACTTAGAGACAAGATGTCTTGTTCATTTCAGTGACCTGAGCACACACTTCATTATATCCTCAACTAAAAGTGTGTCATGAAGTTTATAGTTTATCTGGGTCAGGAAACATCTGGAATTTTTTTTCTGTTTTAGTTTGGTTTTTTTCCTGTATTGATTGATATCTCTGTATGCTTGGCCAAGAATATTTCTGCACAATTCAATTTATTTCTGCAAGGAGTTTTTTTCAGTCAGAAAATGAAGGAATATCTTAAAGCTTGAGGTCCTATTTAAATTTAAATATGCATTTTAAAAGATACAATTTTAAAACAACTTATACAAGTTTATTATTTTTTTTCTCTGTTAAGATTAAAGTTCCTCTCCAAACTCTAAGGTAACATATGCTGCACTGGGGAGCTGCCAGCAGAACAGCTCTTAGCATCAGCTTTGTGCAGAAAGACCTGGAAAGCCCCACTGAGCCCTTGGTGCCTCCAGGAAAATGCAGTTTGGCTGTGCAGGACCCAGGGCACCGGGGCAGGAACACCGGGAGCTGGATTGGGAACGTTCGCGTTCTGGGAGGGTTCAAACGCCCTCTGCAGCCTGAAGCAGCAGGGATTGGTGTGCCCAACACAGGCACGCTGGTAAAACTGCCTTCATTACACACCGCGGCTTTTGCTTTTTCTCTTTTGTTCTCACACTTTCCGTTTTTATACACTTTTCAGTTTGGAATATAATTTTCCCCAGCTGTTTTGTTGCCAAAAATGTTTTCATTGTTTCCCTTTGAGTCAGAGCATAAAAGGCTTCGTCTGTAATTTGCAGTTGGGGGCAGAATAGAGTCAGGCAGTCAATTTCAATATCTTCAAAACCATTCTTAAAGTTTGGATTTTCAGAAGCCTTTAACATTGCAAATTACTCATATAACTTTAAAAACCATGTTTTAATAAAGATTGCTCTTTATTAAGCCCAGAGTTCAGCACATGTGCAGCAGAATTCCATAGCTATAATGAGAATACATCCTGATGTGGGATTTTCCATGCAAAAGTATGAATGCTTCATGCACACTCATTTAGAAAAGCAGCCATGTGAAGGTGAATTTCATTTAAGACTATCTGAGGGTCAGCTCTGCCTATGATTCACTTAAATGTCATTAAGACTTTTTTGAATTTTTATCTAGTTATTGCATAGCTTTCTATGCTTACATGCTTGGAATTTCACCCTATGTAGGAAATCATTAAATCAAGATGTTTATGAGCTTTACCTACCAATTAAAGGACCCAGCCCTATGGTTCCTGGTGCTCTTTTATTTTCTTCCACTTACCCCGCCCCTTCCTACCCTTATTCCTTTTTAATCTTTAAACTTTAAAAAAGAAAAACACTAACTGTAAAATGCTGCATCAGAGTGCCATTAAGGTAGCACGGTTAAAAAAATCTTAGAAATAGAAAAGTTAATGTTCCACTAGCTACATTAATTCTGACACACTGCACATACTTTATTTGTTTTTTTTATTCCCATTTTTCTTTGCTACATGAATATTTTAGTAGATTGGTTCTAGTACACTAAGATATAGAGGACAATCAAATAGATGGTGGTTTTGGAAAAGGAATACTTCCCCATGTATGACTTATGCTGTGCAACCTAAAAAAAATAGTCACCAGCATCAATGGAGCTTTATATTGTCTATAAAATTGGTGACATGAAGCAATAATTTGGGGCAGGGGCTGGGCTTGCTTTGCAGACACTTCACTACACTTCCAGAAGCTCAGCTATTGTGACTTTTCAGCAGTCCAAAAGCACCAAGTTTGGCGAGCTTTTTCTGTCTGCATTTAAACACTCTGAAGGATCAGTCCTGGAACTAATTCATTTGGAACAAAGCAAATCCAGCACAAAAGATTCCTTTTCTCCTTTCTATTGTTTAATTTTGCCAATTTTTTTTTTTTTTTAAGTATGTACCTGTCATTACTCAGACAACTTCTGGAAAACACAAAAGTACTTTGAGTCTGATTAAACTTTTATATCTAGAGTATATGGAAAAGCCTTTGGGAAATTATTAGCTGTACATAGCCTATCTGTCAATTCAGCCTGTGGTTTAGGGCTGTTCACACTCTGCCCCAACACCAAAAATCTCATTAGCTGGGTCACAGAGGCTGCTGGAGCCCCGCTCAGCAGGAACTGCTTTGGCAAGAGCTGCTCAGGTTTGTGAGGCTGCTGATGGCACAGAGGCACGGCTCAGTGCTGCAGCACTCGTGTTCTGTGCCCTGCAGGGCTCTGCACAGGTGCAGCTCCACAGAGGCACGGCTCAGTGCTGCAGCACTCGTGCTCTGTGCCCCAGCCCTGCAGGGCTCTGCACAGGTGCAGCTCCTGCAAGTTCATGTGCTGTCCCACTCACCTGAGCACTCGGGCTGAATCCCTCTGTCACAGAGCCAGAGTCGGGTTCCTCTGAAAATCCTCAATAAATTTTTCAGATTTGCCTCTGGCAAGAACAGCATTAACTTTCTCCATTAATTGCTAAGCTGTCCATTTAACATCCACTCACCCTTTCCATCTCCAATTGAAAAGAAATATTTTTCTTCCATTTTCCTGTTCTTAGAGTTGAATTCTAATTCCTGAGAAGTAAAACCTGCTCACCAAAGATCTTTTCCCATCAAAATTTCTTCACCTGGCTTTTTTTCAGTTGCTTTTGTTTTGGCACTCACTTCAGTACAGGATTTTGATATCTTCTGTGTATCTTGCTGGGAGACAGGCAGTTAGCCAGCATTTAATCCAGCTGAAATCAATCAACAGGGGAAGGGGAGTTTTCTGAGATGGAGAATTATCGTGGCTGTGTTGAAGCCTCTGTGTGCAAGAGGTACAGGCTTCAGCACCTCTGAGATGTATTTTCATTACCAACATCATCTAAAATCATTGCACAGTTACTGAAGTTACCAGGGACATTTTTCCAAGAGCACAGTTGGGCCTTCCAGTTTTATTGTATTTGCAATTGGTGTGGAACAGCTCCACTCAGCTGAGATTGCTCCCTTCCCTCAGTTAATCTCTGCCCTTTCCTGCTCTTGCCCTGAGCACGCTGTCGATATCCAGCACCAGCCCAGAACGACCACACTGACAGCTTCTAAGAAAGGAATTTCACTGCTTGCAGAAAGAAAACTTTATTACTTCTGTGAAGGGGACCCCTAATTCACAAATCAATTTTATTGGTTCTGTATGGAGCACTAATCCTTTTAAGACTTCTGACATCCCCTTCTCTGTCATGATGCCTGCTGAAGTAAGAACTAAATTCAGACTCGTAAGCCAAGATTATATAATCATTGGAGGAAGTACCGCCTTAAAAAAACCAAAAATCCTCCACCACAATTCACAGAAAAAGACAGCTTGACAGATAGGTCTTTTAACTGAAGTTTCTCTCTTGTTTCTTGAGCTCCTCTCTAGTCACTTCCAGCAGTATCCTTTGTGTTTTATGCAAAAATAAATAAATCCCCAAACCTGTGACTAACATTTCAGACTCATGGCTGAAAAAAAAAATTAATTTACCTTCAGTTTCCTGTTTATTACAAGTAATGCTTACTCACCACTAAGCTGGAAGTTGGAGAGGTGCTGGCAACCCAGGTGTAGCAATTCTGACTGTGAATGAAAATGTTTTTCATACAAGTTCAACACACACCCCTGGTGTCCTGCACCTGGCCCTGCTCAGGCTGCCATCCCTGCTGACCCCTGAGGAGCCCAGGGGCTGACCAGGCTCCCAGGGGCTGACCAGGCTCCCAGAGGCTGACCAGGCACCCAGGAGCTGACCAGGCACCCAGGAGCTGACCAGGCTCCCAGAGGCTNGAGGCTGACCAGGTGCCCAGGGGCTGACCCCTGAGGAGCCCAGCAGCTGACCAGGCACCCAGGGGCTGACCAGGCACCTAAGAGCTGACCCCTGAGGAGCCCAGGGGCTGACCAGGCACCCAGGAGCTGACCAGGCACCCAGGAGCTGACCAGGCACCCAGGGGCTGACCCCTGAGGAGCCCAGCGGCTGACCAGGCACCCAGCGGCTGACCAGGCACCCAGGAGCTGACCAGGCACCCAGGGGCTCCGTGTGCTGCTCACTCTGTTACCCAGAGCTCCTTCGTTACTCCGAGGAGCAAAACCAACACCGAGAGCTGTGGGCAGCGAGTTGCCAACGTCAAACACACAAATGGAAGAATAATGGTGGCAGCTAATTTATTTCATGGAACCAGGCAACAAATGGCAAAAAACCACAGAACAACCTTCAGGGCTGATGAACAGCCACTGATTCCATTTGGGATCCAGAGGAACGAGCTCCCCTGCACACCCCGAGAAAAGGAAGGAGTTTTGTTAGAGTAAGGCAGGGGTGTTGGAGCTGCTCAGCAGGGCAGCCAAAGCACAGCTCAGAGTCAAACCCCTCAGGCCCCTTCGAACTTAGCAACCAATTTACTCCCCACACTGCATGGAAGTGACACCAGAGCAGGTGTGTGGGTGTTCTACTAAATGAAATTAAGCTCTGGACTCTGCTAGACATCTTTATCTAAGGGGTAGAACTTTCATCCTCAAAGGACACACATGGATTTTACTTCTGCTCCTGACTCCCAGCAGCAGCTGATGAATTCCTGCAAATACTCATGTACCTCATTGTCCTCCTCCACTTTGTCCTGGCTGCAGAGACAATCAGGCTGATGGCACAAGGAATGTACTTTAATCAGCCCATACACAGTTGCTTACCTAATCTTGGGTGATTTCTAGGCAGAACTATAGCAAATTAAAGAAAAAAAAAGACAAAACTAATAACTGCAGAGGCCATTTCCCATTTTCCCAAATGTTATTTGCACTTTCAAAATAATGGTGTGAAACTGAATGAGAACTACTTGCATTCACTTCAGATCATTGCTTTCTTGTGGGTGTCATTTATAACCCAGGAAGAGGCTGCTAAATGAAAACATTGCAGCTACAGGAAAAAAAAAAATCTAGGCTGCAACAGCAACGAAATTCAGATTGATTTTTGTCACATGAGTGGGAAGGGAGGTGGAGTTGTTCCTTTTCTATCAGCCTCAGTGTTTTATAGTCTGCCCTCTCACCACAGACCCTCACAAGAAGGCAGATATTGCCAGAGTAGCATCACCTCTCACAGGCCTCCCCAAAAATCTCCAGCTGCCTATAGAAGACACAGCATTTGCCCAGAGTATAGGAGGTCTGGGCTCAAATCACTCTGCTGCCTAAGGGATTGCAGTTTCCATTTTTGCAGAAAAACATTTTGACTCCCTGCTTGATGCTCATTATTGCCTGTTGAACCTGTTCCACTCATATTAAATAATTAAGTATTCTCTGGCTCAGAGAGAGAAGGTGAACTCCACAGATTAGTCACAAGGCACTCCCTGAGAGAGGAGAGTCCTACCTAATCCTTGCTTTATTAATATTTCTGAATTTATATTAAATATTCAGTAGAGCAGGGACTGAAACTCAAGTCTCACTTCAAATCCCCATCAAGCCTGACAAAATTAAGGCCACGACCAGAAATGGAGCTACCTTAGGAATTTTAATACTGAGAAGACAATTCCAGGGGCTGCAGCACTGACTTTTGGCTTAGGCACCTAACCAGGGGTTTAGGAATCCATATCTTGCTAAGGCTTTCCACAGATCAAGTCCCTCATCACCTCCATTGCTTCCAGATTCTAAAAGTACAAATGAAAAAAAAATACTTCCCAAAAAATAAGTGCTGAACCAAAGCATGTCCTTCTTGTCTTTAGTGCAAGTTATTAAAAACAAATACGAAGAATTAAAACATAATGTCCTTGCAAGCTGAATTTTAGGAGTTTGTGATTTCCCCAGGGAAGCTGAACTTGCAGTGAGATTTTTCCATCCTTTTTCTACAATTCCTTTCTGCAACATTTTTTGGTACCAATTCTCTTATTGCACTGCTGCTCAGACAGCATTCTCTGTTTGTCAACCCCCAAGCCCAAGGTGAGAGCTGATTTCCCATGGAAATTTGCCCTTAGATCATCAAAGAAAATGAGAGCTGGTTCTCACAGTAGAAGAACATTCCATAACCAGTCAAGGAGTGTTAATAGATTTTGGATTAGGAGACCTGGACTTGGTACCCAGCACAGCCTCTCGTGCCCGTTCTCATTCCCAAGGAGACTGGGGCCTCGTCCTTTCTGCGTATTTGTGCTTTAATCTTTAAACATTGTGTGTCTCTGTGCTGCCTTTCACCCTCTGCTTCTCCTGAAGCATCACCTGAACCCCAGGAGGAGCCCAGTGGAACAGAACAGGTTTTCTTTTTTCCAGAGCAACTGCTAAAGGAGCATGCAGGACAAACATCCCCAGTCAGACAGGACAAACATCCCCAGTCAGACAGGACAAACATCCCCAGTCAGACAGGCACTTTGGATCTGCTGAGAACAGCCACAGAGAGCAGGGACACAGCCCTGCAGGAGAAACTCACATCAGTGCTGCCACGCAGGCAGAATGGGCAGGGGGTTTGTTTCAGCCACAGGTTACACTTTTTGGGAATGAATGAGACTCCAGAAATGGACTACTGAATGAATTTCCCAGGAGTGGTTGTTGATGGTTGTTGATGACCACGGCCAGAAGCCAAAATAATTAAATTCTTAAAAAATCATTCAGAAAATGAAAGCAGTTTAACAGGAAAAGAATTGGCCCTGATCCGTACAATAATGAAGATTTATTCATTTCTTGAACACAAATGGTTCACTTGCCTATTTCCCACAGTGTTTGGTTCTTCCCTAAAGGATTCTGGAGTTACTTTATAGAACTAAGAGGGGAAAAAAGGCAAGAAAATATTACCCACTTCCGTTACAGGTTTTCTTTAATAGTCTCACAAAAGCAAATTGACCAGAAAGTCTGGAGGGATTCATTTGGGTTTTTTAAAGGAAAATAAATTGCAAATTTCTAATGCGTCAGGGGTTTTTGATTTTGGGGCTTTTTTAAAATATCATGCTATTATTAAGGGTCAGTTTGCCTGCAAAGGTAGGACAAAAGAGCAGCACTTTGTTCTCACAACCAGACAACAAAAAACAGTGGAGGAGGATTTGGTTTCATAGATATGCAGTTTGCCATGAGCAAGCCCTGGGTTGAACAGGTATTGGTTCTCTCTGGGTCAAAGATATCAAATAATTGACAAATATGATTGTAAAATCAGTTATAGGAGCAACAGGATAATCCAGCCTGGGCTGCCCTGGACACTGAATGTGTGAAATCAGTCTGCCCCTCCAGATTCCTCTCCTAACACAGAGCTGGTGCCTCACTCTGCATGGGCTCAGCCCAGAAGGCACTGGTTGTGACAGCTTATTCCCAAAAACCTCGTTACCTGTCTCTCTCAAGGACAAAGAAATGGAAATGTCTCAAAGGGCCAGACCCTGCCTGTGGGTGGAGCAGGTGAGATGTGATCTTCTTTTCTCCCAGCATTTACACCTAATTCTATCTTCCACTTCTCCGTTGTTCCATGCTTTTCCCAAGCTCCCAAAGCAGGACTTCTCCCATCTCCTGGCAGCATTCTGCACAGACTGTCCCCAGGCAAATTGTCAGCGTGAGGCATGAATCTACATCAGCCCAACTCTTACTACTTTTAATTGGCTAAATCTCTGCAAGTCGTCTTGAAACCATATTCTGAAAATTAGTCTTATTGTGCTATTTACAGCCATCTCAATCTGTTTTATAGCTATTATATCATGTGGTGAAAATCTCTGTTTTCCCGGCAGTAAACTGAGATGACAGACCCAGTGCTAATAAAGAGGGACTGTCAAATTACAGAAGTTACGAAAAGGACCTCATAGCGTTCCCTTTTCCTCACATAACAGGAGCTGTGAAGGAAGCATTCACATGACTGGAATACTGATATGAAAGGGCACAGCTTGCTCAGAAAGGACACGCAGGGAAAAAGAAAGGGTGTATCAAAAACACAGACCCGCTCAAAGAGAGAGAAACTACGAGCAGAGAGAGCTTTCCAAAGCCTCTGTGCCAAAAGAAAGCCAAAGGAAACAGAAGAGTGTGGCAGTGCACATCTATTGTGCCTTGCCAGACCAGGAGGATAATGTGGGTGGGGCCTTTTGTCCCTAAAAATTTCAAGAGTTTTCCAAAGCCCAGGATTAGATACTGGCATAGAGGTAGCTTCATTTAATTAATTGTGACTATAATGAAACACAGTTTATAGACCTGTTTTTAAGACTTATAAAGCTGCAGTCAGTGATGAAAAGCCATTATCATTAATTTTGTTTTCCTTACTCTGGGATGTCAAACCAGGCACACCATATGCTAAAAGTATGAAGTACATGTGTTCTATGTATCTTGTTGGGGTTTGAGTTTTCAAGAAAAGTGTGGTTCTTCGGAAAGACTGGAGGCAAGCACCAAAAATTACGATAATCTAGAAAACACAGCTTGTCAAAAATGGCCCAGGCTCTAATTCCTCCTTTCTTAAATTGTCCTTGTAGAAACATCAAGCTTTTCAAGAGAAAAAAAAGCTTCTGAGCTAGTTACTCCCTGAAGAGACTCAAATCTCCATCACCAGAGGCTTTTACCAGTAAAAGTGATTGTGTTCTGCACACATTTCAAAATTGTCAGAGGCAATTACACAGCCATTTACCACTCCTTAGCTGACAAACTCCACAGCTTGGGAGTTCTGTAGCCCTGGAACACTCAGAAAAAGCAGCCTTCTCTAGGCATCCGTAGGTTTGGCAAATATTTCTGGCTTTTAGCTTGAAGTCAGTGGGACCCATATTTTAATTTAGGATGACAAAGAAACAATCACTTCAAATCATGCAGAAAATTTTTGTGGAATAACATTCACCCCCGAGGAGCTGAATTCTGAAAATGATCTCTTGACCCAAACAGTCTCAGTGACCCTTAATTATGCAACGATATCAACAGAACAATCACTCTCCCATTTCCATGGCAACGGCAGCAGCGAGCAGCAAAGCGATCAAGGTCAGGCGCATAAACTGGGGAAGAGGAGTCATTTTCTGTGTAATGGTTCATGTGAGCTTTAACTGCAGCAGGGGCAAATAAATAGCTGTATCCTTGCTTGTATCCTGTCTCGAATGCACACACGGGGAAAAAAGGACGGGAGCGCAGAGTGCTGGGGTCCAGCTGCAGTCCCCCTGCTGCACTTCTCCCTGCTGCGGGCTCTGCTGCTTCCCGGGAAATGCAAACTGCAGAGGCAGGGCTGCAGCGCGGGGAGCTGCACTTCTCCCTGCTGCTTCCCGGGAAATGCACACTGCAGAGGCAGGGCTGCAGCGCGGGGAGCTGCACTTCTCCCTGCTGCACTTCTCCCTGCTCCGGGCTCTGCCGGCGGCTGCTGCCGAGGGAAATGCGGACTCACAGAGCAGGGCTGCAGCGCGGGGAGCTGAGTTCGCACTGAGCTGGCGCTGAAGAGCCCGGGCAACACAAGGCTCAGTGTTTATCACAGTCAGCGCCATGGCTGATGCTGTTTCACTTCCAAGGGCTGTGCCTGCGCCCCCTTTGGCTTTTTGGGACAACCTCAAGCCCTTTTCTTTAGCAAGATGCTGCTGCACTCGGGTGCAGTTGGTTTCCATATGCATTATGAAAATGAGAAATAGACTCTGTGGTCATCATTTATTTATTTAAATTTCTGAGCTGAGGGTTAGCTGATTCTCTTGTTCTGTACTGACAATAAGTCATGAAACACTTCTTTATGCAGCTCCATACATATTTATATCATACATATTTCTTCCTGTCTTATTGCTGCTTACAAGGAATCTGAGTCATTATTATATTTACTCACATGAGGACACCCAAAGCTTCTTTATTCTGCTCCTGTATTTGGATATTCCCTTGCTTTTAAATATAATTATTATTAAAATAAGACAACTTGGGAGGACATCTGGAGAAGACACATGAGACTTTCTAGGGATAAGAAACAGATTAAAGAACATGGTTCTTCCTGGGGTGGTTACAGCATCTCACTTTCAAAACCTCACTATTCTAATATTGCTCCAAAAGAAAAGGGCTTTTTATTCAGTTTCTCTCATTAAAATATGTTTCTGCCTCACATCTTTTTCAATTGAAAAGAATTGGGAATAATGTTCATTTTCTGTTTCCAGAACACCTGTAACATAAATATTGTTAATAGCATTTTATTACTTACCTGAAGAGAGCACCTAAAAGTTTAAAAGTATTTTTGATACTAGGATAGTATCTTTTCTTTATTGTAATTATCTGTATTTTCCATTTATTTAATTTTATTTTCAGAGTGCTTTATTGGGAAAATATGTAAATCACACTTAGCTAAGAGCTGTGTCAGATTGGGCAGTGATTTACAAGTTGCCCAGAGCTCTGCACAAGGCACATGCTTAAATAACATTTATATTCTGCAATGCTATAACTATATTATTTGTTCTTATTATTCTGCATAAAGCTGACACAGAGTTCCAGGATTATAAATTGGAACCAAGGGTGTAAATGACGCAGTTCAAGCAAACTCTTGAGGTTATTGCTGTTCACAGGGAATTGTCCCATTCTGTGATGAACGAGCAGCATTTAATTGTGACTCTGGTTCCAGGCACCAGGCTGTGACTCACAGCCCTGTCCTCCTCCCAACACCACCTCCATGGCTTAAAATCAGATATTAAAAGATTGAAAACTAAATCCAGCTAGGACATTTTAAAAACAAATTAATGTGAACTTCAAAGCTATAGATCTTCAAAACCTGAAACTTCCTGTTGTTATAATTCTAGAAGTAAAGGAGACAAGTTCTCCTTCAGAAAGCTTTGGCAGCAGGGAGGGGGACAGTGGAGTGACACCACCCACGCCTTGCTCTCAGATGTCCCAATGTCACACTGCTAACAGCACCCTGGACCTGACTCCTCTCTCCCTGGTACCTTGTGTGACACGAAGGACTCTTCAGGAGTGATCCAACCTTCGGCATGGGGCCAGCAGAGAGTTTTGTTCTCATTAAATGCTGTATAAATCCTGGTTTGTCTCAAGGAGACCCCTCTGAACCCCCAGGCTCCTGCAGAGGACAGATTACACCTGCAGTGACTGCCCTTGGAATCCCTCAGGCACTGAGAGGCTGGAACCAAGAAATTGATCCAACCATAGGTCAGTAAGTACAACACAAGCTTCTAGACATTCCCATCCAGACAAGGTGATAAATAGCTGGAGGGTGGCTTGGTGTGGCCCCTTCTCTCATCCCCTGCACCTCCATCACTGCTTCTGCTGTGTTCACAGCAAGGTTTCGTCACAGGGATTTAATAACCAAGTTTTAATAAACCTTATTCTATCCTGACATTCAGATGTGAAAACAAACATGCCTAAGCATCTCTAATAAAAATTGCTTTATCTTTGTACTCAGAAAAACCAGCACCTCTTAACAATGAAGTTTTCCCTGGGTATTTTGTACCTGTATGTTTTGTCTTGCTGCCCTTCCTAATACAGAAAGAAATAGGCACAAGTATCAAAGCTGCTCGTTCCTTTGGAGCCAAAATCAACAGGCCCTGGAGCAGCAAATCCTGCTTAAGGAGTAATGACAGACAGAAAACTATTCCCACAAAGGACAGCTTTGGCTCAGAAGGAGACAACCAAGAAGAAAATAAGCAGTGGAAGGGCTCACAGTGTCACCTCCTCCAGCTCAGCCATGAGACAGGCTTGGTTGTGGCTCCTGGCAGCAGAATTAGCCCTGACAGGCAGTGGTACAGCCACTTGTGAAAGCTGCTCCAAGGCAGCAGCTCAGCAGCTCTCCAGGTGATCAGATCCATTACTTTGCAACTCCCCTCCCACTACAGGAACCTTAAAGATATTTGGGTTTTTTCCATCAGTTTAAGCCTGTTGCTATTTGTCCCTGCTTCTTTCATTTTGCAGAGCAGCCTCCTCTCTGCAGTTATGCTTTACATACCTTTAATCTTTCAATACTCCTCCCAAAATGTGCCCAAAATGCACCTGAACAATCACAACGTGGCCTGGAGCCTTTCTGCAGTGCTGTGACTCCCAGCATCTGCAGTAAAGAAAGCGCTCCCATTACTGTCATTATGGTCTCTAAAAGATTAGCACTTCCTCATTAATACCCTCATTGGCAACATTCAAACCCATGTTATTTTTAGTCTAAAACCCTGAGTCTAATAAGGAGATACCCAAACTGCATTTGTATTTGTCATATTCAATGAGCCAAAAATTTAATTAGGTTGAAGACATTATCATTGGCAGTAGCACTTCAGCTCACTAGCTGTCACTGCTTAATACTTCCATTTTAATTATTTCCTTTATTGCCAGTCAACTCTCCTCCTTCCAACAGTTTCTGTGAGGTGCATCACTCATGCTGTTTGAAGCCATGTTCAATGAACACGATTCCTTACACACAGTGAGAAACTGTGAAGAAAAGGAATTGCTGGAAGCAGATTTGGCCTGTCACACTGCTCTGTCTAACGGATGGCTTTCCTTCAGCAAACAGAAAAAGCTCTCTTCTTTTTCATTAGAGCTCCCAAAAGCAGGTGCTCCCTGTCTCTGAGGGCTGCACTGCAAACATCTGCCACCCAGGAAGGCACAAGAAAGAATTTTCTAGTGCTGTGGATTTTGAATCCCTGCAGACTTTGAGAAGAGTTTACAGATTGTAACTTGTTCCTCACCTTCCTTGTGGAAGGAGATAAAAAAAAAAGAAAAATTCTCTAATGGTATCACAAAGAGGTGGAATTTAGTTATGGAGGAGATTATGGTATAGCTTTGGCAGGAGAGCTCTCGTGAGAGCGTCAAGCAATGCTGTGATTGACAAGTACATTCTGTGAAAACGAACAGCTGGGAATAATCCTTAGAACGAGGAGTCTTTGGACACCAAATGACACAAAACAGGAATGGGATCACAAGAACAAAATGCAATAAATGCACAGGATCTCGCAGAATAATGGCTGATGTTAAAGCACCAAAGTTATCAGCACTGACTCCCAAGATTTGTATCCGAGGCGGAAGGTGACGGGGCTGAAGGGCTGGGGAGTGTTTATAAACACAGCAAACACCGAGGCAGAGCCGTGGCACGGGATGGATCAGTGATTAAATGGATGAGCAATTTGCCAGGGCACACTGGGTGCTGCAGGGGTGTAATGGATGGCTTTGCAAAGTGCTTTGGAATGGCCAATTACTCGGTGAAACCCACAGATGTCTGCAGCACCACGAGCTGCTGGAGCACAGCCCCCTCGGATTTGCACCTGCCAAAGGAAAGTGCTTTCTGTACAGCTTTGGGGTTTTACAAATAACCAAAGTAAGGAATAGATTTGCATTAAACCTACAACTCCGTGTTTGGTTTCATGTGAAGGGGTTTGTGGTATATTAAAAATGCAGATGGAGCTAACACAGCAGCTTACATGACTCACTGTGCCGGGGTTGTCTTGAAGCCCTGTTTTGCTCCCATTTACTGCAGCTACTGCCATTTGTTCCAATTTTCTGTCATTAATTTAACTAAGCATTAAACATATTTTTCCAATGGAGAACTGTTTTACTATTTCACTGAGTGAAGATTGAGGGACCAAGAAAATAATAAAATGAAAGAAAGAACAGGGTAAAAGGCTAAGAAATATTTCTAATTTTTGCTGTAATTGCTTTCTCCATGGATGATTATGATAGCTATCACTTTCGGTTCACTGAGTGCTGAAGTGTACAGTTTATAAAAAAGACAGAGATTTTTCCAACTCATTGGACCATTTCAGAGCAGGCAGTGAGAATGTATTCAATAAAAGCTGGACTTGGCAGTTTATTCAAGAAAAGTTAATGGAACTGTCTCTTCTGGACAATGGAATGCAGCAGTGAACTGGCTGGGAAATCACAGGGGGAAGGCTAAACGTGGAGTCTTTGCTTCTAAACTAAACCACTATTCCTGCAACAGAGATGAGCTGGGCATTTCTTCCTCTGCTGCAATTAATGCCAGTCAGTGCAAAACAGACCTTTGGGAATCCTTTGTGTTATCCTTTAACCCTTGTGGTCGAGGGAGCTCAGGTAGTCAAGTTATTCCCTGTGGTACATGGAATCAGGAAAGAGCTCTCCCTTTGGGGAATGAAATGTGCACAGTTCTAACGCTGTCACCCTGGGGATCTCCTCTCACTGTAACAGAGAGGGAACTTTCCATGCAAAAAGCAATGAGACTTTGAAAGAGTAGGGCAGTAGGCAAAAAAAAAGTGTTTAGGCCCTTGTAAGTCAATGAAGGCGCTGAGTAGAGTTAAGCCTTTAGATGCAGCAGAAATAAGTAAGAAAAGGAGTTCAAATCGTTCATAACTCAGAAATGTAATCATGCGCCTTTTCAAGCACATGAGCAATTCCATTAAACTAATCTGCTTTAATTGCATTAAGCTTAGAGAGGCTACTCATGTGCTTAAACTCAAACATATGATTAGTTATGTCTCTAAAAAAAGAATGGATAATTCAAACAAATGCTGTATGCATGCATTTAAATGTTTCAAGTTATTAGATTCAGCATTCTATGAACTAAAACATTTAAATTCGCTTTTTGGCAGCAAATCTGTTCCCTGGATGCAAAACATTCTCGTTAAGCCACAACTGAATTATTGCTTAGAATTATTTTGCAGAGAGTCAATAGCTAATCCTCTAATAAAAGGTTCAAGTATAATCAATCACAACTAAAGGAAAAGTTCATATTCTATATATGTGTTCGATACGCTTCAAAAACAATAAAAAAAGCATGTTCTTAGGTAAATTCAAGTAATAAATAGGAGATGATAATAATTCTTTGCTCAGGTCTTTCCAGTAAACAGCTCTTGCAGGATTAAAATTTCAGACACTAAAAAAGTAGCTATTTTCACACACATAGAAAAATTACTACAGTGGCCAAATGCTTATGTTCAAACTGTCACAGGAGTCTATTATGCATTAATTAGTGGCTCAGATCATAAACTGTTTAATTACATTTATTTTGCCTTAAATTACTGGGTATTTTGCAGTTTACGTATCACAAAAGCTTACGCTTTTATGTTGCTTCTTAAACTCATTTTAGGGGCACTATTTTTATTTACTTTAAACAAACCAGTGACCACAGCAGTGGCTGTGAAAGCAGAACAAGATGCAGAGCAGGAGGCTCTCTGATGCCTCCTCTGTGACAAGCAACATCTGAACCTGAAGAGGTCGATAAGCCAACAACTGCACTTTGTTCTGGGGGAAATGTGAATGGGGAAGAATAATAATAAATTATATTTATGACAAAAAAAGGAATTTCGTTCACAACTTTCTTTTCTGTTTTGGCTTTTAAACCTGAAATTTGATGGATGCTGCCTTCAGAGCAGAGCACTGGCTCACCCTGGTGCATATTCTGCAGTCACGTTTGAGTCAGCATTTGAGAGGACCTGTTGCCATATGGAAAATCAGGAACAATTACTCTAAATAATTATATCGGTTTATTGCTGTTTGTTGCCAAGAGAAACAAGCCTTGTTGGTAATATCCACTTGCATTGCCAAGTAAATTAACTTTTCAGAAACTAAACATGCTCCAGCACTAGTTCTTCTCTAGCAATAAATACCCTTTCTAACTGATGCCATCGTGACTCAAAATGCATCTTTGTCCCCACGATTTCCTGAGGTGATCTCTGCTCAGTTTTGGGCTGAGTCACCACACCTGGCTTGAGATAGATCTGAGTACAACCACTCAGCCTGGGCTGCCCTCTGCCACCGGGGAGAAATCAGGGCTTTTAGGGCGAGAGGAACATCTGAGAGACGACATCAACTGCAGCAGGAGCCATTTCTCCATGGATCAGGAGTCCCAGGGGACCTGGTGTCAGCTTCACTGAGCTCTGGAATTTAGGGGAGACGAAGCCAGGGCAGGTCCTCTCCCATCCAGGCTGCCAGCAGCAATGGAATTTGGTCCCTGTCAGTGTGATTAAAGTTCTCCTTTGGCAGCAGAGCCTGGCAAGAGGTGAGCCTGAGGAGGAGCCTGTTGTGTGAAACCTGCAGGCTGGGATTGTCAGACTGCAGCAGCTGCAACATCCACAAGTGTGAGGGCACTCAGTGAGGTGCCTACAGGCGGGTATCAGTGCTGCCCTGAGCTGCCAGGGAAAGAGGTGGCACTGGCACCTCCCCACGCTCCTGCCGCAGCCACTTTGGTCACTCCCGAGCCAGTTGTGCCAGGCCCTTCAGTTCATTATCACCTGTCCGTGTCTGACCCTGCTGGTTAACTGCTGTCATCATTCAGACTGCTGCAGACAGCAACTTACTGTCTCCCGTCGTGCTGTCCACTCACATTTCATTCCAGCTTGGAAACACAGCACTGAAGTCCCTCTTTTTCTCTCCCTCAAGTTTATTGGACTGAGCAGGCTTCCCCTGCACAGCTCCTTGCACTGCAGTTCTCATTTTCTGCCTTTGGCTTTCTGAAACCAAAGCACAGCCCTTCTCCTGCTTCTCCCCACGTCCCACCTGCCTGCTGAGAACAGCTGTGATGCAGTGACAAAGCTCTCCTGCCTCACCAGAAGCACACCGTGCCAGTCCAACCCAGCCCTGTGTTTGTGAGAAGGGCCTGATAAATTCTCCCCAGCACAGCTCAGTTGTGCCCACAGCAAGTATCAATGAGCGCAGTACTCACGAGTGCCTGGCAGCCCCTTTATTTAAGGCTCACGTTACACAAGGAGTTTTGCAGCCTTTGGTGATTCCTCCCTAAGCCAGCTGAACTTGTTGATTCAAAAACTACCTTGCAGTCCTTCCTCACAGAAACTATAGAGCTCTTCTGATTTCTCTGTGTTGTGTCACTGATGTGTTTTGCTGTGCTTATCCACCCTCTCGGGTGAACAACCTGTAATCAACGCCCAGGAGCCTTTAGAGCTCGGAGCTGTGGGGATTTTACACTGTGAAAAACACTTCTCGTGCACCTGTCAGCTCAGAACCCTGCTTTGCTTTGTTCTCTTATTTTTGGAAAAGATAAAGAGGGATTTCACACTAGACATATAAACCCAGTGCTACAAAGGCCTTATAATTATCTTTTTTTCCAATAGACCAGTTACGTTCTCCATGACATCCTCTGTACATAAAACTCTAATTCATCATGCCTTACTGCTATGTTAAATCAGGGTATAAACACTTCTCAGGATCTGATTTGAACACGTAATTATGCTCCTCTCATTTCAAACCTGCTTTGAGGACCCATTTCTGTAATGATACCTAGAGATGGTGAATTATTCTCTGTGTTCTGTTTACCTTTTGTTGTATTTTGTTGACTTAATTTAGTTCTGTGAGAAAAGCTGTTCTATCAGAGCATATTTCCACTTAATAACTTAATGATGTAAGTTTTTAGATGTATCAGCCCTCTGACAATAATTTTTCTCCACTTTTCTCCCTGTAACTTTTGTTAGGTCAAATCCTGAAACTGTAATGTGAAATTACCTGGCACAAAGAGCATCTCTTAGCCAGGGTACCTGGAGAAATCTCATTTTCAGTACAGAGCTACACCATTCCAAATCTACAGCTGATAATAGCTGTACTAAGAACATACACTCCTCATTAAAGGGATTACATCTTATTCCTAGACCAGTCATTCATAATTTGATTTACTTATGTGCACACACATCGTTTTTTTTTGAAAAATAATATACATTAGTGTGCGGGGTACAGTGTGTATTGAATCAATTCCTTGCAACACAGTGAAATATCTATGTACATGGAGCAATCTCTGTAGCTCCTCTTGCACTTCTGGAGTTGTTTCTTTGTCTTCATACTTCTAATAGTGCATAAAAATTGGCAGTGACAATATACAGTTATTTACTTCCTAAGTTTCTATATTTCCTTTGTATTTCTGAAGGTCACAGGAACTCAGCCAAACCTGAAAGAGTCATTTTAATTCCCAGACTTCTCATTTCACTACAGTGTAATTATCTTATAGATTTTTGTGTAGACTTATTTACTGTTTTTCTTTTCCTATTGGATAAGTGTACAATAACTAAACTAACTTCAATTAGGTAACTGTCACCAATATTTAAAACTTAATGACATTTTCAAAATTACATAAGTAATCCAAGCATAAAAATTATTCTTTATGATACCATTTCAGAACAGTGGCACCAAATCCTTATCATACAATAGCCTGTGCCTCAGAAACATTAAACGCAAGCCATCATCACATTTTTCTTCTATCTAAGTTCCATATTCTTTTATTTATACACAGTGTCTAAAGCATCTTTAGGAGATACAAAATGGAACATTCAGCATCTTATTTTAGCCTCAGTATATTAAATTATCTTCTTAGCTACCCACATGTAATCTTGTATATTTCAGAAATCAGAATTTGTCCTTCTGTATTCAGAGGTAGCGTTGTGTCTGCCTTACATTTCCCCTCCAGACTTGCTAGTGCTGTTTCAAAGATGATTCACTCTCAGAGGCCATCACCCCGAGAGGCTCAAGGCACGATGATACAAAGGCCTGCTTGAATTGAGGCACACATTTAAATCCAGCCTAAGTCTGTGTGCTTTGCAGCATCAAGAGAGTCCTAAAGATAAGCATATGCCTAAATGTTATGCTGAGCTGGGGCTAGAAACAAGGTCTGTCCTCAGAAGGAGCAGAACAGTTGCAATAACCCAGTATAGATAAATGGTGCTCTGTGAAATTCAGCTTTCCTGTAGCAGGAAGAGGAAAGTCTCCATTAAATAAAGGCAAAATCATGAATCAGCAAGTGCTGGAGACTGCAGTAAGCAGGGAAACACTTCAGCTCCTGCTGAACCACAGGTTTCATCGTGTGCAGCACTCAGCTTTAATAAAATATAGGTTAACTGCCTGCATTCAAGTGGATGATACCTTTAGCAGTATTTGCTTTTTACTGAGGAGGAATGCTGTCAGTGTTCTGGGAGACGTCCATGGTATAACATTGCTCGTGTGAGATTGCTGCTGTAATATAATTTCAATGAGAAACACTTACTTGAAGGCATTAGCATCCCCATGGACCTTATAGTTGTCTGCACTGATTCTGGAGATGACTCTTGTGACAGCAATGAGAATGCCAATGTTGACCTGCAGAAAAAGAAGAAGGAAGAAGCCTTGGTCAGGAAAGAGAGCTCTGGCTGTGTCCCAGGTGCAGGCTGCCCCAGAGGGTCTTGTACAAACACAGCACAAACAGAAACTTCCTGTCTTGTATTTATTTGGCAAAAGAGGTTCTCAAGGTCGGACTGGTGCAGTTTGCCCCTTGTCAATGATTTCCACCCCCCGCAGTGGGCAGCTCTCACTTTCTCTTTCCTGCAGGAGCATCCTTGCCTGTTTAGGAAAAGCCTGGGTTGGTGCAATGCTTCACAGACAAGGTGCTCAGCATCCCTGCTGCACAAATAAATACCCCAATTGTCTCCTGCCAGCTGACAAATTAGAGAGCTTCAGGAACTTCATCAGCCAGGGCAGGTGTTGGCATTCTCTTTGGGTTTGTGCTTCATGTGCAGACTTCAGAGAACCCCTTTCCTGCCACACCTCAGGGTGTACAAGCCCTGTTTCTAACCAAAGCCTGCTTGCAATTTAGGTACAAGACTATTTTAAAGGAGCAACGAGAAAAATATGTTAAGTCTGAACTCTGCTCTTCAAAGGCTCCACTCTTTTTGATGTCAGGTCCAGCAGAAACATCAATAAAATGAAAAAAATTCCCAACAGAAAAGCAGGAAATCTTGAAAAGACTAACACTGAAAATGTTCAACAAAAGAAAGTTTGTGCTGGAGTCACAGGTGAAGGAAGAAGGAAATCTTTATCACTTAAAGGAAATGTGGCAAACACTGTCTTGCTGTGCAAAGACCTTGGGTTTAAAGGAAAAAAAGGCAGAGAATGTGAAGGTGAAAGACATATTTCCCCCTTCCTGTCCAAAGCTGCACATCAGATACAAAGCGTCAAGAACAAGGATAGAACAAAACTATCCTGAATGACAGAACAAAAAGAAAGAGAAGACTTCAAAAAATATGCTGTTCCTCAGTTAAAAGTCAATGATCATCCTCTACTTTGACATAAATATTCTAATTCTGAGGATGAGAGGGTGAATTAAAAGTGTTTAAATTTGATGATAATGATTTCCCTGGGTTTTTTCAAATCTTCTGACCCCCTTTTAAATTTCAGATTTCTAAGGGCAGATCATCACCTGCTGTAGAACCAGAGCATATCTGTGCTGGTTCATTTCTGCCACAGCTCTGGAGTTTATCCGAAGGACAGCTGACAGCTCCTCGATAACAAGTGTGCTTGTTGTTCAACCAGCTTTACAGAGATGAATAAGAGGTGAAATTCAATGGTCTTGGGATCATTTTCCCTATTCCTACCAAATGGTATTTTGTAAATAACTTCTATAAATCCTTTGAGGTGGTAATGAGCATTTTTGAGAAAACTATTTACATGCTATACTCAGAGCTTTGCAAACTCTCACTCGAGCTGGACCTGAGCCTTTAGATCTGGTCATGGAAACATCACAAGACAAATTAGACAGTGTTCTAAAGCACAAACTGTTCAATATTTATAGCTGAATTTTAATTCCTTTATATAAAAGAAATTAAATTTAAAATTAATTTCCTAGGTATCCTGGATGGTGCAAAGTGGGAACTTAAGAAGGCCTTGAGCTCCTCCTCTGGTGCAGTCAGTGTGACTTTACCCTTTCCAGGGTGCTCTGGTAACACGTTTAAAAGAAGAGAAGAAAACATTGTGGTCTCACCACTGATGAAACACAAGGTACTTGTAAAATTAGCAATGAACTGCTAAAATCAGGCCCTTAAGTTCTATATTTAAATTTCCTGAACAACTTAAAAAATTTTGCTTAAGTATTTTGAGAGATTAGAGCAATCTCTTCCAGCCTAAATAAACAAATTAGCTGCAAATGTCTCCGTTTGTTAATGATTAAGTAAAGCATGGAGCTATTTCTACCATGCTTACAATGGGAAACCAAAATACAGCCACTGAATTGTTCTTCCAGTGATTTTTTTTTTTTTGGCATCTGCTGTAAATACTTTGCCAGCGATTTGAACAGGAGAATGTTTAGTTGATGAAACACTCATTATGCTTTAGCCTATATCAGAATGTTCACACTATGAGAATAAATATTTAGATAAGGGCACTGTAGATAGTTCCTATCTCCTCCTTTCCTGAAAGGCCAGATTACCTCACAGTTGCAGCTATTTTGCCTTAAATTATCCAGAAACTTAGAATGGTTTCACTTGCAGGTACACTCTAAGCCAAAAAATTATAGCTCATGACATTAGTGCTTGTTCACTGATTCCCAGGACTTCTTTCAAGGCATCTTGTCCAAGCCCAGGCACTCCCAACTCTGCAAAGTCAGCAGGAGCTGCCAGTTCCCATTCCTGGAGGTTTGATCCAAAGCCCACTGGAGCCCATGGAAATGTCCCAGTGACTTCAGGGAGCTCTGACTCTTTCAAAATATTTTCTCATCTAAATTTTGTCAGATCAGACACAGCGAGACAAACTCTTGCCCTCACTTAGGTTGCTTTGCAGGGATTTCACCTAAATTTCCTCCAAGTCACATAAGACTTTTGTTTCTTCTTAAGTACAGGGCAGAAATCCCATGTGTAAAACCCTGTGATGTGGTGTGTTCCATCCTAGCCAGGAAAAGACTTGGCAGCACAGAGAAACTAAAAAAAAAAGAAAGGATAAAACATATTGCTTTGATTAAATCAATTGACCAGCTTTCCTCTAAAACCACAAACTATTTTAGGCTCCATTTCAGCTTTGGGCACTGGTACAGGGAGTCATGAGTGACTCTCCCAAAGTGAGGTTTAACTTGCTCTCTGATGCTCTGAGTGAGTTTGGTCTTTCCCAAGACCCCGGTGGCTGCAGGTTCTGGCACTGCAGCCCATTGCTGGGGCACACCAGGAATCACCTCTGGGCCAAATGCATTTCCAAACACAGCTAGTCAGCTGAATTAGGTGGGTTTAAAATTTGGGAGAGTGGCTCTGGAAAGCCTGATTCTACTTTTAGCTACCCCAGAGTGACTGCAGATGGAACAGACTACATTGGGTTATTTTTTACACTAATTCATATCAATGCATGAAGTAGCACAGCAGTCAGAGCTGAAAATCAGAGCAGAGCTTTGAGGTTGGAACTGAAATAGAGGAGAAAACAAAGATAAGCTGCTACAGAAGCCTGACTTCTCTGCTTTCCTAATATTAGTCCTTAATATTGAACCTGTGCCCTTGTTTGAAAAAATCTTGTATGATTTCATGTTGATTAAGTAAGAACCTTAGTTTTAAAAAAATGAAGGACTTTAACCTTTAAGAGACTGAAAGTGCCATAGCTGAGTGATAATAAGAAAAAATTAGAAGCTTGGCAGGTGTGGTCTAATCCACCTCAGCACTTAGGTAGGTGCTTGGATTCAATGGCTCTGAAGAATCCTCCTGTCTCAGGGCCTTTAAGCACCGTGTGTTCAACTCTTTTGTCACCTTTTCCTATGATGGATAATGCCTAGGAAGGGACACAATCTGTCACTTTTCTGTCAGTGGGCCTGCCTGCAGAGTAAGAGACTGTGCAACATAAGGAAATCATCCTAATTCTGCACTGGTACGTAAAGATAGGAATAAATACCATAAATAACTTTTTAAACTGGGTATGATCAGCAGGTATAGGGGAGATAATACTATTTTTTGTATTGAGTATTCACGGGCAAGTGCCAGTCGAAGTCAGTGCTGGCAGTGTCAGCCTGAGAGCAGGTTCCCATCTGGTTCCAAAGCTGATGTCCCCACAGCACTGATAGGAACATGCTCATGAAAATCACTCAGCTCCATAAAAATGCTGTTTACCCAAAACAATTGTAAAGAACCACCAGGAAAATAACTGTTTCCAGGGGAAACAATAGAGAGGACTTGCCACTGCAGCCCAGCATCTCCCTCCACAACAGCTCGTTCCCTGGCTGCAGCACAGCCTCTGCTCCCTGCACACAGATGCTTTCCACAGAATTTCCTTAATTCTGCCATATCTATGGAAACGCACCAAGGCAGCAGATGGCTGATAACAAGCAAAGCCTTCTGCCAGAAGTTTTAATGTCTTGTGTCGAAAATTCAGGTGCTTTGTCAAGTCAGGGCTTTTTTCCACTGAAGACACATCCCAGGGCAACTTGGGCTGAGCTTAGTTTGGTTTGCAAATTAATTGCAAGAATTTTTTGTGAAGCTGCCTTAAGAGGATGATATAGAGGCTTGTGTGTTGTGGTTTGGGGTGTGGGGGAGAGTGATCTTAAAACCTTAAGATGTAGGTGGAAGCCAAAAGACCTACATATAGAAGGAACTATTTCCTTCATCATATCCCTTGACCCAAACCCCAAGGAACAAGCATATTTGGTATGGGAATCTATACAGGGCTGGGAGGGTCTGTGAATTACTGCCTAGAAAAGTATGTGTGAGTGTTTTTCCCCAGTCACACTCCCTCCACATCATTCTGCTTTAAGGCTCCATGATGTCTGGATTGCCTGGGAGGCTGGGGCAGGATAAAAGTGGACTGTGTCTGCCTTGTCTCTAGGGAGTGGGAGTTGAAAGGAGCAATCCCCCTGTTTTCCTCACAGCATAATCCTCTTTCTTGGCAGAGAGAAACTGTGGCTCTAACTACTCAAATACTGCTTTTTGAGAAGTATTTTCAGACATAAATGCTAGTTTATGCAACGGGTGGCTAATTTGTTATTTAAAGAACACAGGCACACATGCACACACACCAGATAGTGTTTAGCCTTGTTATTTCCCTATAGGCACTAACACATTTTTCAGCTGGAATATTCAATGCCCAGAGAGGTAATTTGTCAGCTCACTTGCTGCTATTTTGGGCAGAGCTGGGTTTAGACTATTTAACAAATCGCTCTACGTGGATCAACCTTGTGAGCTCACTCTTTCTCTTTCTGGAAGTATTTGTATCCCTACAAGAACATAATTTGAGCTGCACAAATGTTATATATCATAAGTTAGAGCCAGACAGTTTAACTTTCTCTGCCAAGCAGCTGCGCATGCAAATTGTTGGAGGCTGTGCTTGCTCAGGTGAGTAAGCACTTCACTGCCTGGTGTGTTTTGGTTAACACCACCCTTGGACAGGAGCCTGGAAAGGTTTGGTGTTACTGGCTGCATCTCCTTTCCTCCTTCAGTGCTGGACAATGGCCAGAAAGCAAGTGCTCATGTGAGGAGGAGATGTAGGAATATTGGATTATTTTAATTGTTCTATAAGCATCGATATCTACACACCTTTGAATATAAACTCACACACAAAAGTTCAAGGTATACCTTCTGCTTGCCAAATAGTTACAGAGGCATGCAGTGGTAAACACCAGTTTTATCTATATATGGATATATTGCTTGTATGGATATATCCACACAAAAATTCGGAGCAGGAATCAAGAATTTGTGGAGCACTGAGGGCTGCTGTTTCTCTGGGCTGGCACAAGGACTGAGCCCAGGCCTGCAGCCAGCTCTGCTGCTGTGGCTGCCACAGGCACAGGACAGGGAGCAGCAGCTGCTGTGCTTTCACCTACCAGAATGACAAACATCGCCGGCGCCACGAACGCCCAGATCGCTCCGTTCTCCAGAGAAAGCCAGCAGCTGCAGGGAGAAATCAGAGCGGTTTGGGGGAAACACACAGTCATCTAATTAGTAATGTTCTTAATTTAAAAAAAACCCCAACAGCTAAAAGAGAGTGCAAAAAGACTGGTGAATTCTGAAAGCAAGAGATGTGATAGCACATCAGGAGAAAGCTCCTTTTCCCCTCACACTCGGGGGATGCAAGGCAGGATCTCATTTGGATTTGTCACAGAGCCAGAGACAGCTCTCTGCCCCAGCCCACCTTCACAGGAGTGCAAAGATGAGAAGAGGGGAAATGTTTTATTTGCAATAAATAAATAAATTTATTGTTTTGTATCCTCGGCCACAGGCAGTCATTTCAGTGCTGGAGCACTGTGAAATGTCTCATTGGGGTGAATTTGTCTCATTGGAGCCAGAGACAAATGGAAGCCCTCCCTGCCCTGAAGAGATGGGCCAGTTTACCACACTCAAAATTATTTCAGGATTAAATCCTATGGTGTTCTTTCAGATAAATTTCCTCTTCTTTTCCTAAATCAGAAAGGAAATTAATTTTCACGTTTTTGGACATTATCCATTCCAGATTTCAGGTGTGTAACTGCAGTTTTCTTCAAAAGATTGAATATTTAACCAATGATTACTCCCATCTTGGTAGAAATGTTTCCCCCCTGAGCAGGGGGTGAGCAGGGAGCTCAGTGAGGAGCTCTTCAGTGAAAAGCAAGAAAAACATCTCAGGAGCTTTTTGTGCATCATCTCTGTGAAAAGCAGACCTGAGGCTTCTATGTTTAAGAATATGTCTACACAGGTCATCCTTTTGCAGACTCTCCCCTGCTCCTCAGAGGATCTTGCAGCACCACAGCCCTGTTAACACATTTACGAATTTCCTCCACATCAGATTTTTCATCCTGATTGCACCTGCAGTGAGGATTTTTCCATACTCACTTGCCACTTTCTCCGTAGCTGTCCAGGGACGATGTTGCAGAAATGACACAAATCACCAACGGGCAGCCTGCAGAAAGCCAGATACAGAGACAACATTAGGAATAAAAGTACATCTTCCAGTAAGCCCCACAAGTTCTGCTAAATTTTGTATGAACAGAACAGCTCAGAGTCATTTTCAAATTAAGTCTAACTTGACATCCTCCTGCAGCTGTTTAATCCAACATATTTTAATCAACTGATGTCATACAAACAAAATGACTTTTTAATAAAGCACTAGTTTAACTGTTAAGCTGGATCAGTGCTAATTTCCTTAGGAGTCACAGTCCTCTTTAAGCCTGGTTTTGGTTTATGGACTTTCTGCCTCTTGCCCCTCAAGCAGTGATACCTTGTGAAGCAATATCAGCCTTATTTGAACCACTTTCCCCCAGGTAAGTGCAATTTTGTTTGAGAATTCAAAGCTATATAGGAGAGCAGAGTTTCTCAGGGGTGCATGAATAGCAGCTGAGAGTCAGGGCTTTTTTCCACCCCAGGAATGGGGACATTTGGTTATCCAGACCATCACACCCAGCAGCAAGAGACAGAAGCAAACCCAGACCCCCTCAGGTGCCCAATCAAGACTGATTATAACATAAATATGTAATAAATCTACAAGATTTCTGTGTTTAGAGGTGGAGGAACGTTCATGAGGTGACAGGAATTACACCAAGGCAGCTCTGCCCCAGCACTGCCAGCTCCTGCCGTGCCCCTGGAGAGCAGCTTTCCAGGCCAGGAGCTGGGAGGAATCCAGGGGTTTATTCCAACAGTTCCCAATGCAGTGAAACCCATCCCTTCCAGCGTTAAATGATTGCCTGGTAATTCCTGCATGATTTAATAAAATGTGAAGGTTTGAGCTTTTATCATCTCACAGAATTTAATAAACAGGTCCCAGACAGAGTATTAGACATGATAGCTTAAAGTTTCAATTTTCTTTTTAATTCTTTAGGTTTTTTCTGCATGAGGGTTTTACGAAACTCCCTGACAGGCAATTTCTGCTTAATTTTACCACTATCATCCTCACAAATTCTGCAAAGTTTTCCAGTACTGGCAGAAGTATAATGTTTGGAAGAAGTATTTCCATTCTTTAATAGCTGCAGCTAGAAGCACAATTATAAATATTTATATATTGATATGAATATGTATTTATTAATATGGGATATACTCAGTAGTTAAGAAGCATTGTATTTTGAAAGCTTCTGTGTCTTCTACACATGAAAAAACCCAAAAAACCCCAAAACACCAGGCTGTAGAAACTCTGTGGCAGACAATTCAAAGCAATTTTAGGATGTCAATTCTAAAAGGTTAAATATGTCATTTATTGAGAAAGATGAAGCATTAGACACAAATGAAAGTGTATTTCCTTCCAGTGATGAAAAGATCTACTGTGCTTGATGGGTATAAGTATATTCTCCCATTTACACTGAGGAAGTTCATTTTCTATGATTTTCTTCTGCTGTGTTACATCAGAAATAATAACAGCAAATAATGACATTTATGTCTTTTGACAGCTCAGAATTTCATTCTGTGACAGTTTCTAAAGGAAAGGAAACTGGCTGAAATGGGAAAACATCCACTATCACAAACTACCTCCAGCATCCTACGAATGGTGGGATGAAAAAGCTTTGCTACAACAACCTCTGCCTGATAGGCTGGATCACCAAGGCAGAGACGTAGTTTTGGGGTTTTTTTACTCAATCAATCAGATGCCTGGTTTATTTTTGTGTCTTTGAAATCACTACCATTTCACAGCCAATAAACCTTGCACAAAAAGCCACGTGAATGTGACACTCCTGAACCTGTCACACAGAAACTGTGAGGGCAAAGGAGAAAACCAACTTCCAGCTGCAGCTTGTCCCCTCAGCCTGGTGGATCCCGTGTTCACCAGAGGGCTCTGGCAAACGGCCCTCAGACACAACTGCTAGGGAGAGTTTTAAATTGATGAGGAAAGATGCACGAAATAAGAAGGACATGATCAAGAAAAAAGAGCAAGTAGGCAGCTTTTGAAATATATATATATTTCACAGCATTACTATCACCCAGATCTGCATGGTGCCAAATAGGTATTAAATATTCCAATTACGACTGCAGCAGGTCTGTATTATTGATACAATTGCTTTTCCTGCATCTCCAAATGAATTCGGAGGGGAGGAAAGACAATGCATATTTTAACATATTTTGAAATTATCTGTAATTGCATAGGTATTCTTTTTGTATGTTTTCACATCTATTCTTTGACTCAGTGTACGAGGTTCCCTCTTCTTTCAAACATGGGGCTTTGTCAAGCACCACTGCTGGGAGAGCAAGCGACTCTCATCTGCTGCAAGTCTGCAGCAAAATACTCAGTGTTGGCTCTCCAAATATGCACACAGATTATGCATTCATCAGTGCATTTAGAAAGCCTTGAACTGTTGTTTGTGGCATTCCCACGTCACAGAACCACTTCTTCATTCCTAATAATAATATTGGGGTTCTGTGCACACTTTTAATCTGAGGGTTTTGAGGCATGAAGCACCAACTGGTGAAGTCTTGTGATACTTCTTTGTGCCCATTTTTTATGCACGACTTTGCAGAATGCAGATGGGATAAGCCACTGCTGTGAGTCAGAACCAAAAAAAGAACATAGCAGTGCCGTGAGACCTCCCTCCACAGTCCTGCTGCTGATTTGGTAATTAAGGGTCTGATCTGGCCTAGAGAGGTTGCGGCATTCCCTGCAGTGGAATTAGGCTTAAGGACTGCACATTTTGAAGTCTGATTGCAGTCAGAAAAATTATGCATTTTCTTATCCAACAGACCTACTCTCAGTAAGGCAAACTGTGATCATAAGATGACAATTTCAAATATGCTTCTGAATATAATCTTGTCCTATAGTGAGGAGACTTAAAGTAAGCAGCTGCTAAATGCTTACCCCATCCAATTCCATAATAATATAAGTGCTTGCTTTCTTCTGACCCAAATACTTTGATCACCATGCTGTAAAGATGAAATCCTTCCACCAGCATCCATGCAAAAGCACTCAGGAAGAAAAAATGAAGGAGAATGGCCAATATCTTGCAAGGCAGCTAAATTAAGAATAAAAATTAATGCGTTAGTTCTTTGTGATACAGTCACATTGGTTTTCTATTTTTTTAAAATTTATACAGACATTTACATGCTAAATGCTAAATCACTGAAGTAAAACTCTCTTAAAAAGAAAGCAATAGACAATTTCATTTTTCTACTGCATTTTCAGATAGCTTCAGAATAACAAATCCTCTTACCTTTAAAAAAATCAAAAAAACCCCCTAACAACATTGCCAACTGTAAAGAGAAATCCAAATGTGTTATTTATTTATAGCAGTAGGAGCAATACTCCTACTAAAGTCTACGAAATATTTAGGAAATCGAAACTGAAGTGTCTGCATCTGGTTGCAGAGCCTGTAGTAAGTGCAGGAGTGGAAGAAGTGGGGCACAGGTGTGGTCCTGTACCTGCTCCCTGGTTTTCCTTGAGCTGCTCCTCTCAGCCATGTTTACATTTTTCTCTAAGGCTCCGACCAGCCGGGTTTACCAAAACAGGAAAACTGAATCCTTCCTTCCTTCCCAGGCCTCAGGTGCTCACACCACTCCCTTTCCTCACCAGCTGCTCTCCCAGGAGCTCTCCCCACGAGTGGCTGCATCCATCACTCAGTGACTGAACAAAGTGCCTGCGCTGGTCCCACACGAGACAAACTCGTTTGGTTTGTTTGAGAGACACAGCCTCGTTGGTTTGTTTGAGAGAGACAGCCTCGTGGGTTTGTTTGAGAAACACAGCCTCATTGGTTTGTTTGAGAGACAGCCGCGTGGGTTTGTTTGAGAGACGCAGCCTCGTTGGTTTGTTTCAGAGACAGCCTCGTGGGTTTGTTTGAGAAACACAGCCTCGTGGGTTTGTTTCAGAGACAGCCTCGTGGGTTGGTTTCAGAAACAACCTCGTTGGGTTTGTTTCGGAGACAGCCTCATTGGTTTGTTTCAGAGAAACAACCTCGTGGTTTTGTTTGAGAGAGGCACAGCTCAAACACAAACATGCTCTGGGAACATCCCAGCCCTCTCTCAGGTCACGTCCTGGGGCAGGCTGATGATGATGGAAGTTCTGCCCTGTGGCTGTAACACCCCTCCTGTGGCACCCACAGAATTCCCAAGGGGCTGCTTGCATCCAGTCTGTGGAAATGGGAGGGCTTTTGCCTTCCTCAGCTGGACAAGTCCCAAAAAAGCTCCGGGCAGGTGGGGTCTGTGCTGGGGAGGCACCTCCAGTAGGAACCAGTTTGCTGCCTCAGATGTTAATCATAAATTTCCGTGGTTGCAGGAGTTAAGCTGTGCTGTGCTGGCATTTTATTCTTCATGTGGATGATTTGGGATTTCGTACTCTAATGATGATTAAAATGTTGGGACTTGGTAGCTACTATAATGAAAATGGAGGCTTTCCTGCACAGTCTCACTTGTACCAGTGCAAGCACATTCTAATGCAAATCCAATGGGACTGCATGCATTCAAAAGCAATAAATTTGGGGTTAATTCGTGTAAGTGAGGTCTGTATGTGGTTTAGTATTTCACGAAGTTCAGTGACTTGTTATTAAACCAGATTAGCTTATTGACAAAAGCTGTAAAAGCCTTTCCAGTTAATTTTATCATAAGGCTATAAAATCCATTTTAATGCCTTTTGATTTCTACCAGAAGATTAGTCCACAAAAATATAAATGCAACATAAAGCTGACTTACAGGCTATTTCTGTCAAACGGGTAATTTCCAACTTTTGAGTAGCCAAACAATATGAATCACAAAACAGCAGAAAAATAACACACAGTGAAGTAGCAGGAGGCTGGTCTGGATATAATTTTGTATAATGCCTAGTTGCAGATCTGTACATAAAATCCATAGCAAAGTTGCTGCTCATTCTGATTTTTTTTTTTGGCCTTAATTATTGCTTAGAAGTTACTCTTAAATGGCAAAATTGCCTTCTATAAAAGCGCTGAGAAGCTGAGCCCTTACGTACTAACTCCAAGCTTGTCTCTCTCACTGCACCATGTGAAACACCCTGCTTTTAGCAGAACACTTGTAAAAAGGCAAATCTTGTTACTGTTGCTCTTAGAGTTGACAACTCGAGAGTCTGTGGAAATAGAAGAAGCAGCCCAGCCAGCAGCACGGTCTGTCATCTTATTGTTGTTGAGAAAGTAAAGCAGGCTCTCAGAAAGGCCTCTCACAAAATACTTGTCATTTTTTTTTTACTGAAGACAGTCTTAAAACAGATAGGTAAATTTATACATATATCACAAACAAAAGCAGCTCGTTTCACCTCTCTGTTTGGAAGTTTCCAGCAATGCCAGGCAGGAGTATCCTGACCCAGAACTGCAGATAGTAGAGACATTTCTGGTTGTGCTGGAAAAAAACGCAGTTCTGGCTAACATCTCTTACTTCAATTTTCATTTTCCTATGTCTAAATAATATTTCAGTTTTCCCCACAAACACAGGTGTTTGGAAGGCTTTAGCAACCTAAAGAAAAATTGCTGCACTATGAATTGTAAATCGTTAAGTTATGCCTCTGAAAATCCCAGGGAATGCTGTATGCCACGTCTTTAACCAAACCCGAAACATCGCTGGGGACAGAGGTGGGAGAACGATGGGGAGGCTCCAAGCAGCCACGCAAGGAGGTGGTGCCAGCCCAGCGCCTGGTTTTGGGGCCGTTCCTGTGGCACAATTCCTGCAGAGCCTGGGGCGAGGGGAGCCACGAAGGGTCCTGCAAGGGCACCAAGAAAAGGCTCAGCGCTGACACACCCAGCCCTGGCACAGGCAGGAGATCATAAATTCACACCTTCTCGTGTAAACACTGCCTCCCGCTTTTTGTAAACGACCTTTTAGCAGCTCAATTAAAGCTGCAATTAAAGGTATTTAAACTTCTGTCAAAGCCAGGGAGAACAGAGCAGGAGTAGGAAAGGACAGCAGACCAATAAAAGGATGAATCACAACTCCCCCGGCTTCCAAGAGGACAAAGCATAAAAATAAAAGCCCAGCAGACAGTATTTACATCACGTTTGTCAACTTTGGGAGCTTTACAGTGTTATCCCATACAATTACAGCTGCTATAGAGGAGGTAGGGCTAAAGAATCCATGGATTCTGTGAAGCATTTCCTTCCGCAAAGCCTGCGGTGTAGAACAGGTCTTGCTCTCTTGTGCTGCTGTCCCGATTTCACTGGAGTAGGTTTGGGACAGGTTTAAGAGAAAATATGCACCTATTAAACTGCAGCTTCAGTCTGCGTGAGCGTTTCACAAGCTTGGCTAAAGAAGCAGGAGCCCTGTGTGTGAGCAAGGCACACCACAAATGTGGGTGACACTGGGACCGGTCCCTGGAGACCACGGGCTCTGCCTCCGTCCAACCCAAACCAGGCAGCACAACTTGCATTTCACAGGGCTTTAAAAGACTGGAGGTGATGCTGGCCTTGATAAGGTGTAAAGAGGCTTTCACACACCGTCTGAAGTGACTCAGCTGAATTGTCTGAAAATTTGGAATGGATGAAAAAGAAAAAACTGTGAGAACACCACACACAGTTACGCTGAGTGAACCTTTTATTGCCCTCGAGCCTATGTCCTTTCAGCAGAGCTGTAGCTCTATACTTAAAGAGGATTATTTTCATGCCTGATTTCTACTGTCTTCAGTTTCATCTTTTGCTGCTCTCCAATGTCTCCATTTCATTTTCCTTCTAAACCATTCCCTACCACTTTCTCCCTTGCACATTGGATGACTCATTCAGGACCCACCTGAATGTTAAACAGCAAAAGAGTATGAATTTAGTTTTCCAAAAGGCTTTTAGATCCTCAGGTAATAACTGCCTGTGCAAACCAGACGGTACAGTTACTTATAAACTTAACAGAAATTCAAGGGATCTCATTTGAGCTGAATATAAATTTAGGTAGCTGTTGCATTGGCAAAATGAAGAATGTGCAAACCTCATATTTACTTGCACTGAGAATAAACAGAAACACCACCCCACCTCCCCAATAATTGAAACCACTGGCTGCTTCTGAAAAGTAATATGGAGCAACAGCTGCTCACCAAAGCAGCCAAGCTTTTACCAGCACAGACACAGCACCCTGGAAGTTTATTGTAAAATCAGGTTCTGCTTCTGCTCTTCAGGTGGGACTTTCCATCAAAGACCTTGTGTTACTTTAAATTGCATTTTTTAAACTAAACAGTGGAAAGAAATTGGTTTTGCTGGTATGTGATACTGTTAACTTGGCCTATTTGTCTTAATCTAACCCAGCTGCTTTAGATGCCAGTTTTAATGGTCTAGATCCTGGTACTCTGCATGAGGAATTCCCCGTGTAGCAGGATGGCATTTTTTGGCTAAGGCATGTTAAAGACAGATCTCACATGGAAGACACTTCCCTACATGTGGCACGTGGCATTCCCTGCATGGAGCTGCCTCCCAGAACAGTGTCACTGTGGCACTTACAGCTCCGGGGCTGAACTGAAAGCTGGTGAGCAGCAGCACCTGGGCCAGCAGCACGGCGAAGGACAGGTTGGCGTGGATGTGGTAGCGCTGGTTGCGGATGGTGCTGACGGACCTGGGGGCAGACAGGAACAGTGGATAAAGCAGTGCTCCAATATCTGTGATTTATCAGCAAGCGTTTAAATTGGCTTTAGGTTTTGGTGGGGTTACCACGGTGTCTTTTGAGCTCCCCTTCCACCAGGATGGGCGGTACCTGACTGAAGGCAGCAGAAGATTGATTTGCATGTGAGCAAGCAGATGGCTAGTGACAGAATATTAACACAGGGCTTGATCCTAAGGGTGCTGTGCTGCCAAAGAGGTCAGACCTGCACCTCACAGAGAGCACACGGCACCTGGCAGCACTCAGCCCACCCTGTGCCAGAGTTCCTGGTTTTATTTTGTTGGTATTTGCCTGTATGAGAAACAAGGGGATGTGAAAAGACACTGGTTCCAATTCTGACTTACACCAACACAACTTCTGAGCACAGGATCTGTGTCTCCATGTACAGATGGGCAGTGCCTAGCCTGACAGGGACCTGACCGTGGGTACAACACCATTTGAACAGATCTCTCTTGGCTTTTCAAACACCAGCTGGAAATCTGACAAGAACAGGCTTTCCTGGAAGTCTTCTGACCTCGTGTTTCTGTCCTCATCCAGAAATAGGAAACAGAAAACAAAAACATTGATCTGAACATCTCCGGCCTTTCGTTTATTTCTGTTCTCTTTGAAAACCAAACAAACAGCCCTGGTGGTAACAGGTTTGCTGCTGCAATGTACACTGCACTGCTCCATGAGGAGGGCATGGAGAGGTATCAAGATCCCAAAAGTAGCTCAAGGATGCCCTGCCTGGTGCCCTGGCTCTGTGATGAGGAGCTCCCTGTGTCACCAGCTGGAGGTGTTACCCAGGAGGGGAGCAGGGCTCGCTGCCCTCCCGGGAAGGGGCTGCCACTGCCAGGACATGGAGCAGCAAAGAACTTGCCAGATTCTTCCCCACTTATGTCACTGTCATCTAACACCACGTTGCAAAATTCCACTTCAGCTGCTTAATGAGACCCTGCTCTCCAGTGAAAAGATAATCAAATTATTTTTAATTGGCAGTTTGAAGGATGCTGACTGTAGGTGGGGTGCTTAACCCTGTGACAGTCAGCTGGCTCCAAGCTCTCTTCCAAGTCTTCTGTTTGCCTCCAGTTTCTTGAGGAGTTTTCAGCCCTGTGCAGCAGCACCTCCTCCTTTTGCTCCTTTTTCCTTTCTGAACACTCCAACATCCAGTTTTGCACTCAGACTAAAATAGAGCAGATCATTCCCCTTAGCCTAAACATGCCAACAGCACAACGCCAGATAGGCAGATGTTGGACTTATTTAGAGTGGATTTTGCCACACATTATGCTCTTAATCCAAGTATGACCAACACAGATCTTGGAACTTGGAAATAATACGGGGGCTGGAAAAAAACAAGCATTGCAATCAGTTTACTGAGATGTAGCAAGTCCTTTTCCCTAGAAACTGGCCTCTTAACAGGATGTCCAAAATGCATGTTTAGACACAGGAAACAAAAATTGAACTCGTAAGTAGGAACAATATGGTTTAGTGTGTGAAAGGAGACAAGAATCCCACTCCTTTCTGCACTCCCAAAGTGCTGCACAACCTTGGACAAGTTGCTTCACCCTTCCTCAGGTTTTCTGGTTTTTATTTAGACACAAACATTTATGAAAGCTTTTTTTTTTTTTTTCCAGAAATGTTTGTATCAAATCCAGCTGGGCCTCAAACTCATTTGTCACTCCTGGAACATAAACAGGAATAAAGGCCCTGAGTGCCCCGGGGCAGAAACCTTCCCAGCACAGAGAGCCCTCCCAGGGGCTGCCCTGTGCCCAGCAGGAGATGCAGAGGTTTTTAGCCACGAGCCATGGAGTGAATTTCACACTGCTTGCAGTGTCCTTCATCCCACTGCAGCAACACTGGTGTCTTGGGGTGACTTTGGTGTGTATCCCATATCGTCTTGGTATGAATCCTGTGTCTGTCTGTGTCTTTAAAATTGGGTGCGAGAGAAAAAAAGCCAGATGAACTTTTTCCAAAGCAGTTCTGAGCTTCAAGGACACTACTATCTCGCTGTGTATATCAGAAGATATTTTCCTCCAAAATTTGGCCCAAACTACCACAACTGGAAAACCAGCCTAATGGAGAACAGCAAGGTACTGGAATATAAACGTGGGTTGAGTGAGGTAATTGTGTACAAGTTGTGTGAAACAAAAGTCAGGCAGCTAATGCTGAGTGAGACTGCCTTACTGGGCATTCCTTTACAAACACTCCGCCCGACAGGACAGTGGAAAAGCAGAAAGCACTCTCTGCATACTCCAAACAATCCTGAGATGCAGGGGGGGGCAGAGGGGGTGATCCTGCAGTCCCTGCTCACACTGTGCTTGTTTGAGCTCCAGACCAAGACCTCCTCCAGCTTCTTTGCAAGATTCCTGAGCTATAGCAAAGCATGGACAGTTTAAAAAAAAAAAAAAAAAAATTAAAAATCTCTCATGGGATGGAAATAGCTTGCTATGTAAAGACCATCCCATTTCGGGAAATGAAAGTAATTTAGAAATAACCAACCAAGTGTTACAAATGCATGTGCAGAATCTAATTAAGGAAGGTTGTAGAATTAATAGCCTTTGTTTTATCCTGAGCACCTGACGGGATCCTGCCTTGGAACGCTCGCCTTTCTGGGTGACGGCTCCTCAGCGGGTATTAAGCTAAAATTACTCACGAGAGCACAGCGAATGTGACCAGCGTGATGGTCAGGCAGCAGATGGACAGGGCGCAGCCGATGTAAGTGATGGAGGAGAGGGCCACCTGGTGTTCTCTGGTCAGCTGTGCGCCAAGGGAAGAGCCGGGAGAAGAGCCATTAATCGGTGTCTCGGGCTGCAGGAGCGGGGTCAGCCCCTGCACCCCCTCCCTGTGCCCCTTCAGCACCCCCTGTGCCCCTTCAGCACCCCCTGTGCCCCTCCTGCACCCCCCTGTGCCCCTTCAGCACCCCCCTGTGCCCCTTCAGCACCCCGTGTGCCCCTCCTGCACCCCCTGTG
>VWZT01012014.1:369569-420858 GCA_013397055.1 Pachycephala philippinensis
GATGTTTGTGTTTGGTTTTAGAATTTTTAATTTGTATTGTTGAGATTTGGAGAAGGTTTTTTTTTAATTTTTTTTTTAGTTTTTGATGATTTTTTTAATTTTATTTTTTAATATTTGTGTGTGTGTTTTTTAGATTTTATATATGTTCTGTTTTATATATGTTTTTCATATTTTATATATGTTCTGTTTAATGTATCGAGTTTTCAGCGCCTGTTGCAGGAGCTGGGCTGACACCTGCAGAATGGAGAACCCCAGAAGAGAAAAACCCCCAGCGTGAGCAGCAGGAGGGCAAATCTCATCTCAGCCTCTGGTTTTATCTACAGGCATCTTTTGTAGGGGTAATTCAATTTTTATGAGCATTTAAACTGTAACTCCACTGCGCTCTCCCCCAGGATCTGTGTTAGACCCGGGCAGAGTCAGTGCAAGAGGGACAGTGTGCTTTGGCCATCCATCTTAAACTAATCAGAGCGTGGTTTAATTTTCCGGGCAAGTTCTCATAAAAGAATGACAAAAAAGCCACACCCAGCAAAGGGAGCCAGGCAGCATTAATATATAATAAGCAGAACAGAGCTAGGCAGGAAAAAGCTTTCTCATCCTAGAAGAATTTTCAAACATTTTTCCTGACTTGATTTTGGATAGACTTGACATTTTCATAAACTGAACATAAACTAGGAGAAAAAAAAATTAGTCAATCAAAAAGTTTTGATTTTGATGCTTGAATTACTGTGTTTTTGTTTCAATCTCTATTCACTACTAATTAAATTCCAAGCTGAAAACTCATTCAAAATATTCACTTATTATAAAAAATTACTAAAAGGAAAAATATCTTTTCCAAATTTTTTACAGCAACTTTATCTAATAAAAACTAATCCTTTCTCATACGTTTGGGATTTTCTATTATTTTCCACACACACAATAAAATTTCCCACCCAAACAAAGTATTTCATTAGAGATTATCAAACCGAAGCAGTTCTACCAACAAACTCCCCATTAAAATTCCTTTTAAAGGAGAGGAATAATGTGCCATGTGGTTATGAGAAAACATAAATCCAGACGAAAAGATGTGCTGTATATGTAGATTTTTACTGCGATTATCTGCCAACTGCACCAGCTCACGTGTGGGGAGTTTTACAGCAGAACTTGAGACTTGCTCAGCAATCTGAGAGCCATGAAGGGATGCAGCAGCACTGAGAGACAACTGTTGCTATGGTGTTACAGTTCCTAGGAAATATGATGCAGCTCTTTTTTCTTTTGCAGCCAAAGACTCATTTCTTTTCCCTGACTGGACAGCATCAATTACAGAAACAAAAGAGTTCTGCGTACTGGAACAGCTTAAAAGCTCCAGATAATTCCTGCAAAAGAGATCCTATCGTCCCTCATCCCCCGAAGAAGCCATGCACAGGCATCCTTCTCAGGATATTCCTGAAACAGGAATAATCTGTGTGGGAAATGGAGCAGTTTGGAAGTGATTTCCTCATCAGGTACCTTCGTGCCCGAAATGCATGCACCTTATTTCCTGGTTTCTCCAATGGACATCCTTTTCTCTGGCTACAGGTGGCTCACAGTTCTGCAGGAGGAGGAGGGGAGCTGAGGAAGCTTTTCAGATTTAAAGTCACTCTAAAATCAGTATTTTTCAGTGGTTCAAGGCTTTCTTTCACTCCTTTTGCTCCCAGAGTTCCTCGGCTAGAAAACATTCCCCAGAGAGTTTCCCTGCTCAGTGGAAATTTGGATTTACAGTGGTCTGTCAAGGTGTTTGCCTTGGCAGAGATCTCAAAGGGGAGCTGATGTCTCACTGTCACGTACAAATACAGAAGATACCGAGGAGCAAACCAGTGGAAATGGGCAAAAATCACAGAATCACAGAATGGCCTGGGTGGGAAGGGACCTTAATCACCAGTGCCACCCCTGCCATGGCAGGGACACCTCCCACTGTCCCAGGCTGCTCCAAGCCCTGTCCAGCCTGGCCTTGGGCACTGCCAGGGATCCAGGGGCAGCCACAGCTTCCCTGGGCACCCTGTGCCAGGGCCTCCCACCCTCACAGGGAGGAATTCCTTCCCCCTGTCTGATCTAAGCCTTCCCTCTTCCAGCTTGAAGCCATTCCCCTTGTCCTGTCCCTACACACTCCTGCAAGCAGCTTCTCTCTGCCTCGCAGGCTCCCTTCAGGTACTGGAAGGCCACGATTAGGTCAGCCTGGAGTCTCCTCTTTTCCAGGCTGAACATTCTTTCCTCGTGGGAAAGGTGCTCCATCCCTCTAAAAATCAAACTCCTTGGTTTTTTCCCGCAGTTATCCAAAAGAAGATGATGATCACACAAATATTTTTTTTCTCTCTGATTTCTTTGATGTCATGCTTCTAAGAAAGTCTCTCTCTGGGTTTTAGCTCAGTCTTTCTCCAGAAATCCCTGCAGGGCAAGACAAGATGTGAATCAAGATCTCTCACATGGAGCCTCTGTTACTTAGAAATGGAAAAGGGAAAAAAATTCTCTTAACAACAAAATGTAGAAGATTCACTGAAACCTGAAATAGCCTACACAGGTCCCTGCACCTGTCAGCTGGAAATTGCTCTTGCTCTGCTGAACACAACCAAAATCTGATGATGCTTTAAGAATGATTCTCCTAATTCAATACTCACATCAGTGTGGTAACAGCTATTTCAAAAGCAGCACCACTGCAGTTCAGCTTCTTGTCTGGCCTCAAGAGAGGGGCAAAGCCTGTGCTCAGCTCTGAACAGTCTTAAAATTGTAATTAAGGGCCCAGAGGAGCCTGCAGTAGCTGTTCTCAAAGGGAGCAGTTGGGCTGGAGGGTGCAGGAGAGGGTGAAACCCCATCTGTGGGTGATGTGAATGTAGGGGAAAGAACAGAGCACGAGAAGAGGGCTTGGGATGATCTCCAGGGTGTGCAGCCCCAGCTCAGGGCTGTGCTGAAGGAGAGAAAAGAACCTGTATTTGGGGCATCAGACCTCTAGAAACCTCTCACACCGCAGCTGTCACAGCACATCTGGGTGTGGTGAGCTCTCGTTTTAGGGGATAACAAGGAGCAATTTGTTGGAAGTACCTGGGTTGCCAAAGCATTGGGCCTCATTAATTAAGAAACAATTTCAATAAATTCCAATGCTCTGATAAGGACTGATTTCACCTTACCTCAGCCTGCCTTTTTGAAAGTTTACAGACTTCCTGCATGATGTGGAATATAAAACAGTAATTTGGGATGTTCTTGCAGTCAGCACAAAAACTCTAATCAAGCTGTAATGCTATTATTAAAGAAAATAGCATTAAAAAGTACCAAATAAAACATTGAGCAATCTGTGAAGTAGTCCCATGAGCCTGATTCTCACACTTGTCCCAATCTACATTAAATTATTCTTCTAAAATGTTTTGCTTCCCTGGGTTTACATGGTCATTCTTTTACCCTGCAGCGAGCTGAAAAGCCAGGAAACGAGCTCACACAGCCGTGAGTGTGAGCAATCCCCGGCACGGGGAGACAGATGTTTCTTAGTTCCAGCTTCGACACAGTAAAATCAAAAATTCCTACCCCAAATAAAACCCCCACCCTTTCACTTGGGCTGTAACACCCTTTGCCTTGAGTGCTGCTGAAAGCCTGGACAAAGCTGTGGTGTTTGAGCAGTCCCACCCCTCTGTGGCACCGCAGCCCTTTGTCCTGCCCCGCTTCTCCCTCATCAAAGAGTTACCGCACTGCTCAACACTTTTATTTTGGAAGCTCACAGGCAAGCAGATGGCCTGAGAAATGATCCTGGAAAGAGACCAGTTCAGACTCCAAATATATATTTTTCATTTATAATGCTGTTCATAGCAAAAAAAAAAAAAAAAAAAAAAAAAAAAAAAAAAAAGAAAGAAGGAGTGATATCTAACCCCTCTGTTTAAAAATAGCTGCACGAAAGATGAAAATACATTATTATTATAGTGGGATGGCACTTCTCATCTCTGGAGTAGCTGGGAAAGGTCAGTTCGGGATGAGAGACTTATTCAATAGGCTCTGCAAGAAAAATTGTTTGTATCTAGGAGAGAAAACCTCCTTATTGACAGGAAGTTAATGAGTGACCACGTGCAGGAGCACAGCAGCCCCTGGCCACCTCAGAGCACCTGCCTGGGCCACAGGGCTCTGCTCAGGGCTCCCTTTCCTGTGGGACATTTGCCCTCCTGTCCCCTTTTCAAACTGTTCACCTCTCAGACCACTGGCAAAGAGTGCACTTTTGGCTTTCTCCAAAGGAAGGGACTTTTTGGGGAAGTTCCAACCTAAAATTTTCTTCTTCATGTACCGCAAAACATCCCTCTGTTTCTGCCGTCAGAGGTCACACATCAGACAAAGGGCTGAGCTCAAGTGCTTAAACCAAGGTTTGTCGTAGCTGATCCTGAAAGGGTTTGTCCCTATGTCAAATTACAACTTCACCATTTAGACACCAAAAGCAGTGATTTCGCTGTCTAAACTGCTTTTGAAATCTCCTTTCTGAAAAACAATTCATCTTCCAGAAAAAGACAAGTTTTTGAACAAAAAAAGGTTTTACAGCCTTAAAAAACGAGTCCTGCAAGCTGAGGATCTCAAACCTCTCATTTGTATTTCAGTCTTACTCACTGGAAGAACCCGGAATGATATTTTTCGTGTGCTTGTATAATGGATACATTTCATGAAACCAAAGTTATTTGTTCACTGCTGGAAATGCCATGACAATTGCATTTTGCCCTAAGTCCATACACAGGAGTGAGATAGATTTTAGTGTCCCTTTTGGTCAGATTCCCACCTCACAGAAGCATTCCCACCACGGAGTTCCTTGCAGTGATGGATGGTTTCCCCTGATCATTGATCTGGCAGGTCTGCCCTGGGCTGCCCAGCACCAAAATCCACCTCAAACCCCTGCACAGCCTGAGCATCCTCCTTGAGACAGCTCTGGGGGGAGGGAGGGCAGGGGGCAGGGGTGAGCAATTAAGGCTCAGCCAAATCTATCGAAGCTGCACCTTCAAAATGTAATCTGAATCCAATTAAGAAAAGGATGAATAATTAACTTTGGCAGCCTGAGTGTCTCAGAGACATTAAAACGCTGGCCTTGGCTGATGAAGCTAATGGTTTTAATTGCCTCCAGAAAGGCTGCTGAAATTCGATTTCAGTCCAGAGAAGCCTTTATTTATATATTAAATAATAATAACAATACAAATCTCTGTTTTCCTTTGGCTTGCCAAGCACTTTGTTAGGTACGTAACATTCCTTTTTTTTTTAATTAACATCTGTGGTGAGTTCAGGAGGCTCAATCTTCTCCCTGAGACCACAGGAACGATTTTGGTGGGGCCATGCTTAGTGGCACTGTACAATCCCCACTCACAGAAAAGTCTCGTTTGATGCACAAACTTCTCTTCTCAAGCCACAATGTATCAGATACTGTGAATTTAAGGAAAAAAAGGCCTCTGAGAGTCACGCTTCACAATGCAATCATCTTTATCAGCCATTTCCAGCAGAATTGTTTTTGAGTTCCCGTTCTCTATTAACTCCACAGGTCCTAGCAATCTGCAATAAAGTGCTGCAGAGGGGACTTTTCAGCATTAAAGGCACATTTCCCTCCAGCCAGCCCAGCCTGGTGTTGCTTATTTAAAACTTTTCACTGTGACACGAAAAATACAGAATTTTCCGAATATCTCTGCCAAGACATTAATTAGTATTTTTAAATGCCCACATCATTTTTTAAAGTAGTTCTGGGCAACATGTCATCAAACAGTAGGGATTCTGCTCATTACAAATCTCACACAGCAAGTTCTGAGTTCAAATGAAGCTTGAAGGAAGCATGGCAGGGAGGAAGGACTCCAGTTGTGAAGTGGGATCAGATTATAACAAAGTTTGGGGACCAGAAAAACCAATATTTTCAAGTTCTTCTTAAATCTGTTAGTGCAACGCAGAGCAGTGTGGTTTTTTCCGCCTTCAGTTCAACTCTAAGACTTGCAGTGTCTCAGGAGACGTTAAATGCTGTATTTACAGCAGATTATTACCTGTGAGACCCAAGGAGCTGCTTTTGCCTGTGCACCTCAGACTGGTGCATCTGCTCTCTGCCTTCTGTTCCAGCACGAGGAGCTCGTCCTGCTCTCCAGTTAGCAGCCAAAATTAAGGCCATTGGAGAGAGCTCCAAGGAGGATCAAACCCAGCAGGGTTTCAGAGGGCTCTGAGAGACAGAGAAGTTCAGGTCTCCTGCCAGACTCTGAGGCTGGGACTTTTCAGAGCAGTTGAGGATAATTAAATACTCAGCTCCCAGCAAAATTCAATAAAAGTTAGTGTGTCCAGCTCCGTTTTCCCAGGCTTGGGCTTTGATTCCAAAAGGCCCATTTGGACTCAGGGCTGGGACTAAGAGAGGCTTGTGCCACAGCCCAGGGCACCCCTGAGCCTCCCCTGCACCCCTCTTTGGGGAGGAAGAGCACAGAGAGGCCACTGAAGGAGACAGACCGACCTCAAAGCACTGAATGACAAAATATAAAGAGAAAAGTGATGGACAGAGGTGCCCTATTTAAAACATTTTTATCCTGCACAGGGAAATCCTTTAGTCAGCAAGAAGAACTGGCTGCCAAGTGGTTCAGTGCTTTCATTTCCACCATGGAATGGAAGTCTCTGTTATTTTGTTAAGTATCCTGATTAAAATAGACTGCCCTATCATCCTCCTCAAACAAAGGAGTTCTTTTGACAATTACAGCACTCTTAAATATTTGTGCTTTTCCAAAATAAAAAGCCATTTTTTGTTCTCCTCTGCTGAGTGAAATTCAGTAACTGCCAAACAATTCTCTAAGGAATTTGAGGGTTTTAGTATCCTGCAGCACTAGTCCAACTTTTTCCTTGTAATTCTGTGGGATTAAGGACAACCAGAAAGTCTCCTATTTCCTCCCATCAGAATCAACAGAGCTGTACTGGCACAGGAGTGCAACAGCAAGAGAATGAACAATGGCTCTGAGTTAAAAACCAAGTCTAGTGCTCAGTTTTCAGGAAAGATGAGCACGGGTGCAGTAAGGACAAGAGAAATATGAGGCACAATCCTGCTGTGAACACATCAGGGAGATGTGCTCCTCCACGGGGACAATAATCACTGCAATAAAACGGAGGGGAAGCGAGGAGAGTGAGAAGGAGCAAAGAAAGTTTACAGAGCGATGCTGGAATAAACACAGGCTGATTTATCTTTGTTCTTCTGATGGCTGAGGGCTGTCTGAGCTGCCTGTAGAGATCCTCTCAGTTAAACAGACTGTCAATGGGAATAAACAAGGACCCAAAAAATCGCAATGCCTACCCGATTTTTAAATATGCAGCACAAAAGAAAAATCACTGGACTAAGGCATTATTCTTTTTATGTTCCCAGCAATGAAAAGCACGCTGAGAAAAGTAATTATATTAAAATTACAAAACAGCAGAAATCGGAGAGTGCCCCATTATTTCCATTTCACTGTCCTATTAGAGTATGGAGCTGGCTGAAAATTTTAAGAAAAAGCTTATGACTTCAGACTGCTATTTTACTGCACCCGAAGTGCACTGTTTGATTAATAACTGCAATATTAGATTTAGGAAACAATGCTCCAAACTGATAAATTACACACCTATGCCACATATTTTTTAAGCACTTTGCAATACCAGGGCTTTTTCAAAACAGCCTTTATAAACATGAATTGATGCACTTTTTTCTCAGTCAGCCATACATTATCAAAACTTGCTGTCAAACTCAGCTATAATGGTGAAAAATAAAATAAAAACACATATATTGTCCCAAAAAAAGAAATTTAGGATGACTTTCTTTTGTAAATAGAAGCTCACAGAAAAATACCCAAACCTTTTCAAAATCCTGGGCTCCCTAAAAATGCTGTGAGTTGTTTCTACAGTTCCACCATCAAGATCAGATGGTTTTAAATATTTTCCCTGTATAAACACTTGTCTGCTTTCAGGCCCATTGGTGAGTGGCTTGAACTGTATTGATTGATGAATTGTGAACAGGAGCTACAAATGGGATAAAAACCAAAGTCATTTCTAGCTTTAGAAATGCAGAAAATGTGTTCAAACCCCAAACAATTTCTGCCACAGATTGTATAGCACTATTGCTTAGCTGGAAATGTCCCTCCACATGTGAACTTCATAGGAGTCATTTTTATACTCTCACAGTTGGAAAAGACAGCAAGAGGAAAAACAGGAAAAAAGAACAATTGAAGAGAATGGTCTGGGAGCCATAAATATTTCAGTTGTGTCCTGCATTGGTCTCTTGGAGGGGGGGGACCCAAGCTAAAAACTCTATTTTTCTGTGGGAGAAAATGATTCCTCTGTAAAAGGATCTTTGAACCCGGGGTCCCCAGGTGTCCACCATCCTTTTGCTGAAATGACACTCACGTGGCAGATGGTACAAATAGCCTGGCATGCTTTGGAGTTGTAGGACCACTATAAAAATAAAATCTGCCAGATGGCTGGCATGTTTCTTGGCAGGAGCAGAGGGCCCCACTGACTGATGGGGGGAAGCAAAGCTGCCCAAAATGAAATAATAGCATCTGAATTTTCTTTGAAGTACTTTTGGACTGCAGCTTGCTCCGTGTTGGGTCGGGTTCCTGCTCTCCAGGGAGCTGAGCCATCCCTGTGCCCGTGTGTGCCCAGGGTGCTGCTCACACCTCTCCTGCTGGGATCACCCATCCCTCCTGCCCCAAAACGGGACCTCCCCACAGCCAGAGGAGCCAGCTGGGATCTGCCAGGCTCTGCACCTCTCCTGCTGGGATCACCCGTCCCTCCTGCCCCAAAACGGGACCTCCCCACAGCCAGAGAGCCAGCTGGGATCTGCCAGGCTCTGCACCTCTCCTGCCAGGGCCACCCATCCCTCCTGCCCCAAAACGGGACCTCCCCTGCAGCCAGAGAGCCAGCTGGGATCTGCCAGGCTCTGCACCTCTCCTGCTGGGATCACCCGTCCCTCCTGCCCCAAAACGGGACCTCCCCACAGCCAGAGAGCCAGCTGGGATCTGCCAGGCTCTGCACCTCTCCTGCCAGGGCCACCCATCCCTCCTGCCCCAAAACGGGACCTCCCCTGCAGCCAGAGAGCCAGCTGGGATCTGCCAGGCTCTGCACCTCTCCTGCTGGGATCACCCGTCCCTCCTGCCCCAAAACGGGACCTCCCCACAGCCAGANGGATCTCATCTCCCACCCTCTGGGATCTCACTGGGATCTCACTGGGCTCTGCCCAGGCGAGGGGATCTCATCTCCCACCCTCTGGGATCTCACTGGGATCTCACTGGGCTCTACCCAGGCGAGGGGATCTCATTTCCCACCCTCGGCTGCTCCCACACAGGTTCCCATCCAGCAGGAAACTGCTGTACCACAGTGCTACAAGGCAGCACATCGCCCTGGGTCTCTTCTACCTGGGCTTTCTCCAGAAGAAACAAACACAAACACATCAAAATAAACGGATTCTTCCTTTTTCCTACCCCAGCTGTGTTGGGGCCCCAGTGTCTCCCTAGCTGCAGGGCAATACAGGTTTGTTCTGGCTGCACTGGAAGAAGGAAAACCTGGAACCCTGGGCTGTGGACCAAGGCAAGAGAAAGGCAGGAATTCCCAAGAGTGCAGCTTTGTAATGATTTGCTGTGAGGGACCCCTTTGCCCTACCTCAGGTTCCTCAGGTTCCCCATCAGAAGGAGAAGCTCCATCAGAGCAATCAGTTAATATCTGCACAACTCCTCTGAGTGTCCCACTGACACTCAGTTTTTGCTGGGAAGGTGAGAGTGAACAATTCTCAGCCTCACTGATGTGATCAGAGTTGCCAGAAGAGTTCCCAGCTGAGTCTCCAAGCTCTGATCTCGTGCTGACCTCCGTTACATCCGTGCAACTTCTCCAAGGCAATCAAGGGTTGAACGTGTTCCTTCAGGAACATTCTGCTCCTCTCCAGTCCCATTTTACCTTCAATCAGCTTATTTATTTGTTTAAACCAGTTGATGACCACTAGTCTCCAAAATTCAAAATAAATGTTATAATGTCTCAAGTGGAAACCAACAAGATAAACGAATCTCAGCAAGCAAGAATTTGGGCCAGGGGTGATACAGACATAACAGCAGAGTGATAAAACACAAATAATTTCAGCATCCCACGTGGGCCAGTCCATCAGCAGGGTAACAGGTCAGTGCCAGGCTGACATCTGAGCACCACATGGCTGAAAGGTTTTCCAAGATGGTTATTTCATTCCTGAAATAAACTTGTTACAACTGCTGATCCCCTGCACCCCTGAAGGCACTAAACTGAGCTCAGCAGCAGCACTGCTTGAGTCCTTCTTTCACAATCACCGTGGCTTCAGGGCCTTAAAGCTCCTGCTGAAACCAATGTAAAATCTGGAGTGCTGTTCAACTGCATTTGTAATCCAAGCTCAGTTTTAACTAATTCACAGCATTCAAAGTTCTTCTCCTGGTGTAGAGCTCACAAATATCAGATTGAAGGTTCATTTTGTCACATTTAAGTTAATATTCCAGAATTAAAAATTTTACTTTGTGACTAGTCTCTTTCATTTTCTTCCTCTGAATATTGGAATAAAAATGATTTTTCATCTGATCAAATCTCAACCTTTGGAGATTACCTCCAGCTGGCATACAGTAGAGCAGTGACTGAATTAATCTAACCTGTTTTGAGTAAAGATCAGGAAGAAAAGTGAACAACTCACAGCTTGTTCCCAAGAACTTTCTTGCATTTCTATGCTCCCTAGGAATTAGACCCACCTGACAGTCTGTGCCAGAAATGTCTAACAATTGAGCAGCATCCCTCACCTCTGTATTTCAAGTGTTCAAGAGAAAGCACCAGCAGATGCAAGACATCCTACAGTTTTGTTCCTATGAATGTCTCACTGAAACAAAATGAAATCCAGGTGAGACACTGAAACTCCTCCCCAAGGCAGGGGCATAAACGGGTAACATCATTCTGCAGTGATAAATATTGAGAATATGGCAGAGCATTTATGTACACAAGAAATGCACAGAATGTGTGCACAGAGAGAGAGGTCTGCTGGATCCTGTGGAGCTGGGAAGGGAGCTGGAGCAGTGCCAGCAGGAGGGGAGGCTCTGGGGAGCCCCAGGAGCTGCCAGGGTCTGGATGGTTTCTGGAGGTGGAAAAAGCCAGACAACCATGTGAAGGAACAAAGAGAAGGAGTTAAGAAGAAGATTCTTGTTGGAATTTAGCATAACTCAGGAAAAAGTCACCATCCCTGACAAAGAGTTATCATCCAAGCAGCGCTCTCTGGTCACTAGAAATGCCCACCACACCCACCCAGGTGCTTCTGAGGAGGGTCACTTGGTGTTTGCTGCTTAGGGACACCTTGGCTTTGTCTGAACTCCTGAGGATTCCATGGTCTCTGGCTGGGAAGAGCAAACTCTGAATAACTGCAAAGTCACATCAATGGAAAGCTTATGCCCCTTTTTTTTTTTTTTTTAGCAGAAAGGAAATCGATGTGGAGAGGAGCTGAGAGAGTCAGAACACTCATCACACTGAGCTGGGCTCAGGAGCTCATGGATTTCCACACAAAGGTTCTCCCAGGGGATGTTCTCTGGGGCCTGGAGCTGCTGCTCTGTATTGCAACTCTCCATCACTGTCAGTAACCTCCTTTTTTATTTTTTTAATTGTTTTCTGTGCATCTGGCTGCCTTTCTGCAAGGGGTGGCAGAACCCTGCACACCTGGGTTTGCTGTTGCTCTGACTGCTGCATGAAAGGCTGCTAAGGTGCCCTTGGAGAGGGCCTCTGCCTCTTGTGCTCCCCTGAGAGCTGCATTTATCAGCACCATGGGGAGAAAGGGAAATTATACTTTCCGCAGGAGAAGGGAAGTATAAAACACCCAGAGAATTCCCATGAAAAATTAATTCCCCTTTTTTTTTTTTTGCACCAAAATGCAGCATTTGATGAAAAACTCTACCGTTTTCAGGCAGTTCATTTCCAATAACTTATTTCCATTTTTCATGAAAAGCAGAACCCTTTGCATAAGGATCTAATTTTTTTCCCAGAATCTAGAGAAAAATAAACATTCTGTCAAAAACAGTGTTCATACAAAAAAATTTGATCTATTTCAATTTGGCCACAGATGTATTATAGCTGTGTAAACAGAACTGTTCAAATGTGGGCAGTTGCACACTCCCACCCTCTTTGACTTGTCTCATACTATCTGTGCACTTCATTTATGAAAAGAAGATTAAAATATACTAAAGTTCAAGATCAGATAAAACATCACTGCAACAATTTCTTAGAGCATTGACAGTCTGGTGTTCCAAGGAGTGATTTAAATGGGCCCTTTGAACCTTGGCTCATTAATTTCTGAACATGGTGAACAAACACAAATATGTGCTTAAAATCCACAGCATTTTAACATCTACTTAAGAGGGTTCCAAGGACACCTGAGAGATTCAGCAGGCTTTGCTTAGCAAATGTTTTAGGAATTTGTAACTGAGCACAGCCTGCCTGTACAGCTCAAAGGCCAGGAGGTCTGTCTTTGCCTGACTCCTATCTTCATGCCGATTACACAATGAATATAACAATTCTTTTCACTCGTTAAAAAAATTAGCACCACAAGATAATCCTAAATGGTCAGTTTAAAGGGTATGCCTTGGACAAAGATTCGGGATGAGATTTTCCTTTTATCATAAAGGGGAAAACAGAGTTATGCAAAAACATTCTGCACAAAGTCTGGTGGATGTAAATGCATCAGACCAAAAATTTAAGGGGAATGAAAATACTGAAAATAGAACCCTTAAAGGACTGTGAGGAACTGGAAGGTCCATTCTCATCCAGCCTTTCCTAGTTATGCATTTCAGACCTCTGAAGGAAAACTTGATTCCAAAGAATTCTATATGAAATACCTTTGATCTCTAATTACTAATATTGCATAATACTGAAACTTATTGCAGCATCCTATTAATCATCACAATCCTAAATCTGTTGTGTTGAAAGCTGGGCCTTTCAGAACTATTCCCCAGTGGAGCATCAACCAATCTTTCAGTGGCATTTAATTGGTGACTGTCCTGTTTGATCCTGGATAATTCCCTGAATGCTGCTCTTTAAAACAAGGTTAATAATAGCACATTTCTCCCAAGATACTTCTGACTCACAAGATGGGAGGTCTTCAGGCAAAGCTGCATTTTATTATCAGCATGAAGAGTTCCTAGAAAAATTATACTTGGAAACCAGTTGGGGTCATTAAGTGCTTTATGAGTAATAAAGATAATCATGGATAGAAGAAAACTGGATGACCTGAGGAAGCCAACCCCCCCCCTTCCAGTGGTCAGGCTGATACAGAGCTGGGGTATTAAACTCTCTGGATAACAGAACTCCTTGTTCTGAGCTGTGACTCTGACTCCCACAGCAGTGCAGCCTCTACCCAGGGCTGCCAGGGGAGCAGCTGTACTCAGACATTCCTGGATCAGCAACTCCTCACAGCGACCTGTCCTGGAGAAGGCACAGTCAGCTTGGAGCTCCCTGACACTGCAGGCTGCCCTCTGGACCTGCAGGAACCAGCTGCCCTCACCAGCCCCTGCAGCCCACCCTGCTGCAGGTGATTTCTCAGCAAAGCTGCAGCCTGAAAGAGGAGCAAACCCATCACTCAAAGCAATTAAGCAGAGCCAGAGCCATGGCCATGTGAGCTTCCATGCCAACAGGGCCAGCAAAGCCCTCCCAGCTGCATCACACCACGCTTGTTAGCTGCACACAGTGACAAAAGTGGCACTGGGAACCCACTGAAGCTCTCCCTCAGTCTGTTAATTTATATTACAGGGATAATGTCTGTAGGAACCTGAGAGTGTGCCAGAGAGCGTAAATTGAACAGACAATTTGTACACGTTTCTTTAAATGTGTGGTTTGTAATTATTTATATTACACGTTCATTATTTATTGACTGAGGTTGTTGGGAGCAGGGCTTCATCCTCATCTCCATTGGATCCTCCCTGATGGCAGCACACCTGGATAAAGGGCTAAAAACACTTTCCGTGCTTGTGGCAGTGCTGTCTGTCTGATTGACAAGATCCTGGATGGGGCTGACCTCTCCTGCTGCTGAGTTTGGAGAGGGAGTCCTTCAGCAGGAGCAGCTCCTCACTGCCAGGAGCAGACACTGCTCTGTGCCAGGAGAGAACAGTGCTGCTGTGGAGAGCAGTGTGATTGCCATCAGGTTTCACCTGAGCTCTGTCTCAGGGATGAGTAACAAGCAAAGGCCCTGGGTAAACAGGGGAAGGGTCACGTTCCACCTGAAAAGATGTTTTCCTGCCAGCTCTTTGGACAAAGGAACTGAGCAGAGAGAAAGCTCTTCATAAGGTGTTCACTCGCAACTCCAAATTCTCTTTCTCATGCTCCTTCTACACAAACCCCTGCCTGGCAAGAAGGGGAGGAAACAGCAGCAGGGAGACACTGGGAAAGCTGGCAGGGATGAGGGCAGGGGCCAGCTGGCAGCAGAGCTTGCTTCACATGGAGTTCAAACTCAGCTGCTCACATTCCACAAGTCTAGTTACCAAAACCCTGAACAGCCACACCTCAGCTGCCTCCTTCTTGAAAACGAATCATAGAAGTCAAGGTCACCTGTACAATATCCTCTAGTGCTTCTCCTTCCTGCAGCTTTAACAAACCATGCCAAAACTGTGAGAATAAGGTAAAGCAAAGTCCAACCTAACACAGACACGTTTCGTTTCAGTTCCCAAGAGTTTTAAAAAATAAGTATATTCAAGAAGTGTTAAAACATCATCCTAGAAAGCAAGAAATAAATCCAAGTTGGGTATAAATGAGCCCAGTTTCAGTCACTGATGTGATGTGAGGATGCAACTGATGTATTTATGCTCAATTTTTAACAGACAGATTTACCCCTGTGCTTCAGCTCACCTTCAGAGGCACCACTTGCATCAGAATGGCAAAGTTGGTGAGGTGGTTGCAGAGGCACACAGAGTGGTTGAGGTCCCCGCTCTCACGCACACAGCCTTCATTAGACCAAACACCAGTTCCATTGCTGGAAAGCACAAAAACAGAACATGATCTCTGTCAAAACACATCTTCTCTAGGTTAATTTGACATTCATTGTACCACAAAGGAGATAAAAAAGGCCTGAAAGCCATCTCAGGCTGGAGACCCCACAAACATTGCTAGTGTCTTCTCAGTTCCATAATGAAAACAGTTAAGGAAAATATTCACCAGGACAAGGCACAGATCAGACCCCTCCATGAATGTCTCTAGAGATTTCTTCCCAGTTTTATAACCAATGAACAATAACTACACTATTTCCTTACATTTTGCATCTCATTTATGGCATTTCACCCAGACCCAAATTTCTGTACACTGAGAACTGCAGTATCAGACAAGTCACAAATCTTGCAAAACCCCCAAAAATCAGTGTGTCTTCTGTGCTGCCTACCCTTACCCACAGTCACACTCATCCTATCAAAGTAACTCGGGCTGGCTGAGCACAAATTCCCGTGGCCCATCCCTGTCAGTTTTGTCACTCCACCCTCAGGGGCAGCTCCTGCTCCTCTGTGGGCAGGGCTGGGCAGGATCTGCTCTGGTCTCAGGGCTGTGCAGGACCCTCACGCAGTTTGATTTTTTTGTGCAGTTTTTTGAGCAGAGATCCTCATGAGTTTGCTTCTTCTTGGAGCCAGGGCAAGGCAGAATTCCCTGTGCTCTCAGAGCCCTGGAGTGGAGTGGGGACAGGAGCCTCAGGCTCTTTCTGTGGGGGTCCATGGGCTCAGGCAGCACAGGTCACCCACCCCCCGTCTGCTGGTGACTATTTACTGCTTTGGATGTTTGTCTGAGTCCTGCAGACAGACTGAGTGATCTGTGCCTTCCTCAGAGCTTGTTTTAAAGACAAGTATTACCTCATACCCTGCCCTTTGGGACCTCCTTGAGTTGTCAAAGAGAATCTGTTGTAGGTCAGAAACCAAATTAACAACCGTGCACTGGGGAATAAAACCATCCTGACACAAATGAAGCTGATTTGGAAGGACAGATTTCATATTTAAGTTTGTACCCTTACAGAGCCTCCAGGGCCCAAGCCCCAGTGGAGAACAGCACAGGAACAATGCTGCAACCATATTAATTTGCTTCACTAAAATCTGCTTCTAATTTACCGTAATTTGTGAGTAACCATAACAATGAGTAACTGCCAACAGCTGGGACAGTTCAACACACTTGAAACAAAACTTCAATAAAACAATTACCGTGACCTTCACAAGTGCATGATGTACAGGAGGATCACAGCATCCCAGGCTGTTGCTGCATCAATTAGGCTTACACTGCTATGGCTCAAAAACTGTTAATCCCCATGAAATTAAAAATTCACTAGTTGTGTTCTTTCTCAATTAATGCAGTAAGAGCAGCATGTTTCAAAAGAAAAAAAATAAATTAAATGTATTCAGAGTTTAAAAAAAAAAGGAAAAGCTATTGCTTTTCCATAGCTCTTATTTTCTGAGTGAAATTTGAGGTGATATTTATTTCCCTTTAATTCTAATTTGCATTCAGGGATATGATATTTATCCATTCCATGCATTGGCCAAAACTCACAGCTCTGAAATCCTGATCTCCCATGATGCTGTGACACAGGCACAGAGCCAGTGAACACAATGGCTGTGCTGGAGCTTTGCCACCTTGAGACACCCAAGCATCTGCCCAAGAGGACACACTCACAAAACAAGATAAGCACGATCTGTGTCAGTCTGCAACCTTGATTACAGAATGTTTTCAGTTCCCAATTACATGCCTAACCCAAGGCCTGTGAATAGCAAGTCTCCTATTTATGGTAAGAAAAAACAATCAGATTGTGTTTTTTGTAAGCCAGGGGTTCCATTTCTTTAACTATTTCCATGAATGGAAGGAAGCAGGAATGATAAAGGTAATACACAGCATCACAAAGTAAGTGTAATTTAATTAAACTGAGTTAAAGAATGTGAAATTATGCAACATACCTATAATCCAGAAATGCACAGTAAAGATGAACTCTGTTACTTTTATTTAGTGCTTGGCTGTATTGTCTGGGCGTCTGCAAGGAAAAGATATAAACCCTGAAGGAATGTTTGAAAAGGACTAAATTCCACTATTCATCTACTTCAAATTCTCATTGCTACAATAATTTCAACAGACTTATTCTAGAGTAACACACCAGAACTGGCAGCAAAATTGTTCAGCAAAATTGTATCTTTAACACAAGCTCCAAACATGCAAAGACTGGTATTCAGTCTTAATTTTACACACTGGGATTAAACTTTTACCACTTTGAATGAGAAATCTGTGTCCCGTTTAAGTGAATAGCAAACCAGGATCATTTATTGTGTTTAAGCACAAATACATGGGTTAATTTTTGCAGGATTGGGACATTATTCTTCAGCATATATTTGGCTTATTTGGGTTTTGTTCATCGTTTGTTCTCACTGCCTAATAAAAATGTCACGTTTTACGATTAATAACTCTGAAATATGTGCATTACAATGACCAACTCCCAGACATTTTCTTTCCACAATAGCAATTATTTTAAAACACACATTCAAACTGAAAGAGCAATGACATAATTCAAGATTTTATTTTAGCACACCTCAGCATTATAATGACATAATTTCTATCTTCCATAAACAGGTTTAGCAACTAACTCAATCTCTTATATTCAAGAAGCTTTGAGATCCCATTCTCCACTCCGTTACATGAGCTTGATGACAAAATTATTCAAATTATATTGGAGTGAAGTAATAGTTTGTTACAGACAGAATATGCAAACTGGAGGATTTCCAGTGTTTGTTCAACCTTTTCTAATACATAAATCCCCAAAGCCCACATTATGTGGACCCTACCTTATGGCAATATTTTAATTACAAGAGCCTTCAACACAAGAAAATCACTGGTGAATTAGCAGCTCTCAGATTATTGCAACACAGCTCTGCTGTCAAGAGGAAAGATAATCAAGTTTTGCTTTCCTTGTTTTAGGGAACGAAGAAAAAACCCCACCACCTCCTCCTGCTGAAACTCAACCAAGGACAAGAAGTTCCTGATGCAATTCTCCTTCTCCTCTCCCACAAGCCCAACACGGAGTGTCAGGCACGAGGCAGCACAGCTCCCTCCTGGCTGGAGATAACCCAGCATTTCTGCCCAGCCCAGGGCATCCACGCACCTCGAGCAGCTGTGCTGCAGATAAGGACATTTACCTCCTAACTCACATCTCTGGATAGCATAAATGGAATTTTCTTATCTGCCCGAGCACATCCCTGGCCCAGATTTCCAGTTCCTTGCCTCACCCTGTTTTCCCCAAGCCTTTGTCAAGGGAACAGAGGATGCTGCAGTCAGGTGCTTTGTGGAGAGCAAGGACTGTCCCTCACCCTTCCCCTCTGGCTCTGGGGACACCCTGCAGCCCCTTCCCATGAGGGGAGCAAAGCAAGCACTGAACCCCACACTCTCACAGCGTGCCACACGGGGAGGGAGAATGGGACAGGTTCACATCCCTCAGCCTCAGGAAATGTCTCACTGATACAGTCCCCAAGCTGCTCGTGCCACTCGTCATTTGGAGCTTTGCTGGCAGAGCTCATCCTGTTCCACCAGCTCAAGGCCACGTCCCACTCTGCTTCCAGTGGTGCTGTGTGAGGTTGTGTCCATCACCTCAACAGCCTTCCTGAAGTAAGCAAGTGAAAGAACCTACAAGTAATACAAGCTCTCTTGTATTACAGATTATTTCACTTCTATGACAAACAGTGGCTAAAAAAAAATAGAAAAGGAGAGAGAGAAAGATCTGCTGTAAAAACAGCGAAGGTCAAACAATAACTGCCATTTCTGATTTGCAAGATTTCTCTAAATAAAGCTGGATTCTTAACACACTAAATGGAAAGGGCACCTCAGGGACAGGTTGGAAGAAGACATGGTACTGCAGTTGTGTGCCTTTTACACAAATAAATCCCTCAATTAAATTTCTCTGGCAAGGGACAATTCATTGTTTTTCTCCAGTTTAACTCTAAAACACAGCTGTCACTCATTAGACAATGAACTGCACCAAGTGAGGCCATACAGGCTCTGACCTGTCCAGAATTGTGGTGTACTCGGATGAAGAAAGAATAACAAAATAATTATAATGAAAAATGGATGAATAGATTAAAGAATGGACAAGAAGGGTCTATCCTAACTTGCCTTCTTATTTCTCTTAAAGAATATGTCCCATGTTTTATCACCCATGATACAGTCTCCACAAGGCTTTCCAGTGCCATTTTTGATAACTGCACAAAATACTCATCTTCTCAGACTTCACTGAAGTTCTGCAGCAAAACTGTCATTAGAATAGAAAGCCCCCAGCACATAAGAAGCTGGCTACAGAGGAATAAAATCCCTCTGATCTTCAACAGCTCTACTTCAAAGTACTCTCTAATCTATGGAAAAGGAACTGACTGTACCTCAATATTGCACTTCTTAAGTTAAACTGTGTGTGACAGTTTATATGTGACTGGGATCCTGTAGAACTGAGGATATTGATTTAATGACATTGATAACAGAAAGCTTAAAATACAAGCAGGCTTTTACACTAAAAGATTAAGCCACTTGAATGTTTATTAAAAGCCTGTGAAAGGACAGTTTATGAGGCTTTCAGGAGAGGGAAAGTAGCAGCACACTGAGTAACCCAGGATCTGTGCATGTGCTCTCCCTAATCCACATTCTTCATATCATTCCTTCTGCGTGGAGAGGGCTACATGCAGCTTCTCCAAAAAAAACTACATTAAAAGAGGAAAGCAACCTCCTGGCACCAGAAACTGGGCAAAGTCAGTGCCTGATGGAGCCTGTACCTCGAGAAAGGACTGGTTGGACTCGATGATCTTGAGGGTCTTTTCCAGCCTTAATAATTCTGTGATTGTCTGACTGTCTGTTTACATCACGGCTGCCCAGCACCCCTTACAGTGACACGTGCTCTCAGTAAATCAGTCAGACAAGCAAACCCCCGAAATGCAGAGGGTATTTCCAGGGGATGTGCACGGATGTGTGATGGGAACGTGGTACTTGCTGGGAACCAGGCACGAGCGTGCTTGGAGGGGGAGGAGGCCACAGAGGGGGTGTGGGCTGGAAGCACTGCTGGAAACCTTCAGGAAAACCTTCCTGCAGGAAATGTCATGAGCACAATTGCAGAAGAAAAACAGGCAGCCAGCTGCTGCTGGGAAGGCTTGCCAAGGAAGAGAAGCCAAGCAGAGGGTGGGGTGAACCTTTATGAGATTAGCTTGTCTCTCCTCTCCTCCCCTGGATTTAAAAAGCAAATATTTAGCTACATAGCGGTGGCCACCAAGGGTTCAGGGTGTGCACCTTCCTTCTGCAGTGTGAAGAAGGATAAACCTTTGGGTCAGCTCTGTCACTGACTGAACTCAGCAGCTCCAAGTCCTGTGTGTTGGGCTTCCCCTCATCCCAAGCAGATGGCAAGAGAAGGCACTGGACAAGTCCCTTCTCTGTATGTTTGTGTCTTTTGTGCCATTCACAGCCTCACTTCATATTCTTATGTGCATTTGATTCAAAACAAATTTTGATTCTGGTTTATGGATTAAATTAGAGACTAAAATGATGCTTCTAATTTAAGGATTTCCTGTCCTCACAGTGACATTCTGACTGTTAGTGTGACCCGTTCAGGGACACATGGTTTATTGACTTTCTTTTCCATCTATTTCTCCTAATTACCTACAAGATTAAAACTTTAGGGTACATTCATCTATTCAGTTACCTGGAAAAAGACAGACAGAAAGAATAATCACCCATTTCTACAGTGGCTGTATTGGCTGTTTTCTTCCAAGCTGTGAGAAAACTGCATTGCAACAGATTTTGGGCTTAGATCAGCCAGCTATTTTAATTTAGAGTCCATTTGACTGATTCACCCTAAGATGTAACTAGCATATGTAATGAAAAAAATTTGCAAATTGCACAAAAAGGAATTTAGGTTATGAATAGGGAATTAGAGTGTGTTATGGATAAAAGCCAGACTTTTAGTTGTTTCATTGTTGTGAACAGAGCTGTGCCAACACACACTTTCTGAAGCAATGAACACAACAGTGTAGGCTCCCAGGGCCAGCAGGAAAGTTTGCTGAATCTATTTCCTAATGGGACAATCATACAGTTCAAAAAATTGCATGAAATCACAAATTGTGACAGACAGCAATATAAAGTTAAAAAACAGTGAAATATCAGAGGTTATAAAGTCATCTGAAATTAGAGAAGGTTGCCACACGGATTGGGTTTGATTATTCCTTTGCCCGAGGCTAAAAATAGTTGGCATATCAATTTCCTGCAAAAACAGTGTTAATCAAATGCTGCACCAACATCCTTCCCCAGTTCTCAGAGTTGTCTATTTAACAGCTGCTGCATTGGGCAAGCAGTGTGAGAACAAAAAAAGTAATGAAAAGACCCATGAGCAACAGACTGAAAAATATCTTGGCTGCTCTGCTGGATACCATTTCTATAAGAGAGAGAAAAAAGGAGGAGGGAATGGATGAGGAAATTGTCCTGGTGCTTTCTTTTTTCATTATTGCACATAGCAAAAATAATTTAACACTTTCAAATATGTAGAGCATCAGAAGATCTTGCTATTTTTCTACTATCAAGTCCACATCCACTGGAATAAAAATGCCATTCTCTTAACACGATCCCGTCTTTTTTACAGCACTGAACAAGGGGCTTCATGCAACAGCTGCCAAGACAACATCTGAGCATTTTCAGATCTCATTGTGGGCTGTCAGGCCCTGTGCATCTGCCACACACTCACTTGCGATCTACAGAAACCATCCCTTGGTGCTTGTCTTGCTTCAGCTTGTTCCTTCACTCCAGTTCAAGCACAGGTGAGCTGCATGGCACCTGGAGAAGCTGTGGCTGCTGAGCATGCTCTGGGTGCAATGGCAGGGCAGTGCTAAAAGAGGAAGAGCTCTCCTCTCTGGTTTGGGGGACTCAGTGGCACTAAAGTCAGTTCTTTCCAAACTGCTCAAGGAAAGCTGCAATTTTGGCAACAGAAACTGTCTGCAACCCTTGAGTCAAAATTATAAACTCCCTAAACACACATGCACAGCTCCAAGTGGCTTTTCTTTAATTTTAGAGCTACGAAGTTCCCACCCTAACAGAGAAGTTCCACTCACAAAAATCCCTCTGGCACTTAGCACAGCATCAGGGGGTCAGTGCTGAGGCCTGAATCCAGGATTTCTGAGCATAAAGAACCCTGCTCAGCCTCACTAACCACACATCCTCCATGGGCTGTGCTTTCACACATTGCTCAGTTCCAAAGATCTCAAACATGTAACAGTATATTTCTTCTTTTTCCCTGCTCTTTGGCCTGGGTGCCTGTGGGCACGGAGGGTGTTTGTGAGTTTTGGTGAGCACTGGTCAGTGAAAGGAGCTGCAAGCCAAACTCTCAGTTTGAAAGCCAGAACTATTTAAGATGCAGCACTGCAGTGTAAACCCAGGCCAAACTCCCTCTGACTGCAATCTGGATTAATAACACTCACAATATTGCTGTAAATCATGGTAATAAAGGAGAGCACAGAAAGGTTAAAAAATAGCTACAGAGAGAAGGTTCATTTTCATTAGAGATGCATGGAGCTGCCTTGAATGGAAGACATGCACAAATAGGAACTGCAGGATAAGGACCTTTGAAATTCAATTTGGGAAGCAACTGGGTTACATCAGTAAATATTTGATGTTTAAAAAATTTAAATGCCAGTCAGTGAGGAGCAGAGCTCAGCACGCCAGCCTTTCCTTATGTAAGCACCAATAGACACAGAACTGAACTGAAGATCTGTATGAAAAGCTGTCTTAATGCTTAAGTGAAAACATTTTTCATGTTCCGTAAAGCACAGCTCTGTTCCAAAGAATGAGGAGGTGAAAATATTAATATTGCCTCTCTAGAAATAGCCTCATTTAGCTAATTAGCAATATAGCAGTCAGAGAGCTTTGCTATGTCCTTACAGTTAAACAGTTGTATCCATATGTAAGAAAATAATTCTGTGTCCACAGCCATCTAAACCTGTATCAAGGGATGGACTGAGGGCAGGGCCAAGCCAAGGACACTGATGCAGCCTTGCCTCTTTAAGTTTTAGCAAGTCAGTCCAAATGGGAGAGCAAGAGAGCACCAGTTTCCTTCCTGTGTGTTATTGACAGGATTGTTTATGCAGAGCCAGAGCCACCAAACTTGTTGGGACACTCCGCGTTGCCTTCGGCTGGCTCAGGGCACAACCTCCCACCAGACATCACCTCTCCAAAATTAATGAACGCAGTCTGGCTCCAAAGAGATCTAATTTAAACCAAGTAATTAAAAATGCAAGTAATTTCACTCAAGGTGCCCATGTGGAGGCAGTTACTCATGGCTCAAAAGACTTTATTCTGATTTAATGGAATGCAAAACCCTGCAGAGCAGCTCCTTTGCTTCTGGCTGTGTCCACCCAGCTCAGAGCTCCAGAACATCTCACCACACAGAGGAAGAAACCCAGTGTGATTGTCAGGGCTCAAAAAGAGTTTTTCAGACTGGCAAATAAAGAGAAAAAGGAAATCTGGGTTTTTTTCAATGGAAGATCCACCTGGAGATCACTGAGGGGCCCTAAAGGCAGACTCCCATGGGCTGTTCTCCCCTCACCAAGAGCTCATTTTTGTCTTTTATGCTCTGATCTCTTTTAGGACATCTGAGTTAAATGGGTCAGGCTGAAGCTAATCTTGGAGCATGGATGAAGCAAAGCTAAAAATCCCAAAGTAGCTCAGTTTAGCCTGGTTTATCCAGGAGGTAATTTTGTGAGATATTTCTTGCCAAGGCTGGCTACCAAAGCAGCTGGTTGTGAAGTTCATTCCCCTGGTCCAAGGCTGGGCTGCTTTATGGTGCTTCTGCACTCCCAGGCTCCTAGAAAACACTGTTTTTAATGCAAGTAAAGTCAACCACTGATAAAGCTGTCTGTGCAAACCATCCACCAGCCCTGCAAAATTCTGGTCACGCACACTGCTGGAAGCTTACAGGCATTTTTGGATAGATGAATGAAACATCATTTCAGCTTTTCCCCACCCGCCTTACAAGCAGCATAATGCAATAGATTTTCTGATCATGCTGATACAAATCCATGATAACGTTCCAAAACTGCTTCATGAAATAGACTATGGTGTCTTTTGTTAAGGTTTTTTGCTTTCTTTTCTGTGCCTTTTTCTGCTACTCTGCATTATTATATTGAAAATGTGTTGCTCTTCTAAAACAAGAAGCAGATGTGCCTTCTGTACACCCTTTCTTAATCTACTCTGCTTTTCTTAACTCATGTGAAAGTATTACCAAAGGAAAACAACTGGTCTGACTGACATAGAAAAAGCTGTTTATAAAAGTACACGTTCTCTAACCCAACAGAACCATAACAAAAGAAGCAAATGAATTTTCCTCTCCCCCCCATTCACCTGTAGTATTTTGACAAAGGCAGAAATATTTCCCTTTGCCATTCAGCTCTCCAGGCCCAACAGAGAGTCTGTAACAGGAAACATGGTCGAGGTAACGACAAGAGCTGTGACAGGGACCAGAAGGCAGGCCTAAAACAGAATCCCTTAAAGGGATGCACACAGGAGAATCAGTTTTAAAAATACTTTTCCTATTAGGTAATATTTCCACAATTCTTAGTTTCCAAAACAGTGCCTGGACTTTTCCTCCTGATGGCTTTTTTTTTTTTTTAAGAAGAGAAACACTTGCATCAGACAAGAACCATCCGAGACACTGAGCAGTTGTGACTTAAACTGCAGTTGTGATTCACAGTCCCCACATTGCTGAGGCAGAGAGGATTTAAATGAGGAACAGGGGGCTGGGGCAGCTCAGCAGCAGCTGGACACAGCTGGGCACAGCTGGGCAGAGCTGGGCACTGCCCCCGAGCTGCAGCACCCCCGGGCAGCGTTTGCTGATTGCTGCAGCACAGACACCCAGAGCCCAGCCTGGGGTTTGGTAACCAGACCTCACCGAGCTCAGGTGGAACTGAAACCCCATAAAACAGAGGTTTGCTACCTGCAAAAAACAAGCTTCAGCAACAGCAAGAAGTTGTGCTGAATTAAAAGGCAGCACAAAGCTTAAAAACCCAACAGTGGTGGCAAGTCTCACTGGCCCTTTTTGGTTTCAGTTGTGCTCGCTTCTTTGCCAAGCCAGAAATGAAATCTGAGTTAGCAAACATCTGTTTCCTACAAGAGCAAAGTCATAATTAAGAGGCATCAATCCATATTCGCTCATAATTATTATGGAGAAGGCTTTAGAGACCGTTTAGGCAATTTTTCACACAACAGGCACATTGTAGTTATCCCCAAGGTGCACTCCCAAGTGAAGAAATGATACGCACCACCTTTTCTAAACGTATTTTTAAAAAAGCACAAAGATGCCCTAATTTCCTGTCACAAAGACTGAACAAAATCCGAGCCCTTCTTTTTGAAGAGCGCAAGGACTTTGACAGCCTGGAGCAGTGAAACATTAAAATTTCACTTACTCTGCATAATAATAACAGTAATAATGACCTGTTTGGGGAATATTTGGGAATAATGTATTTATCTCTACAAAGCCTGCGATCCCCTGCCCTTCACCTCCAGGGACAAAGCTGGCTTCTGGGAACAGGTGACCCTGGGCGTCAGGGATCACAAGGTGTACCTGATATGGCCAAACCCCACAAGAAGAGGGCAGAGGACACCACGGAACAGCGAGGGGCCGGGGCTGCTGCTCCAGGGATGCTCCCTGAGCCCCCTCTGACCCCCAGCCCAGGCACGGAGGCTCTGCCCAGGGCTCCAGCTGAAGCTCAGCCCCGTCTCCCACGGATTTGTGGGTTCAGCAGCCCCCTGTGAGGAGGAACAGAGGTGACAGCAAAGCTGCAAGAGCCGAGGGAGCACCCAAGGAGCAAACACTCCGCGGACAGGCACAAAAATCCCTTTGTTCTGTGAGGGCACACGGGAAGCTGCTGGATGGGACCGTGGTGTGTGACAGATACTGACAGGAACGGGGCTGTCCCCCCGAAGGAAAACACCAGCTCCTTGGGGTGTTGGCAGCCCCTTGGTCAGCTTCAGCCAGAGTTTGATCCTGTCTGCATTTCACCCTTCGAAAAACCCCAAGATTTTGTAAGATACCCAGTTGGTTTGTCCTCATCCATCCCTGAAGTAATTTCTTTCCAAACAAAGGACCATGTTTTAAAGGGAGTTTGAAGACATGATTTAATGAGAGCTTTAGGAGGAGTTTTAATAGCTCACGTCAGAAACAGAGTACCAGGCTTAATGGCAAAAATATTTACCACTCAGTACGTTTGCTGTTAATATATTGTTTTTAGGACTGGATTTATATGTTAGCATTTTCCATTCTCATTAAAACCCTGGCTATGCGAATGCTGCCTCTGAAAGGCAGTGCCTCACATTCTCTGTGAATCATATGTGGCAGCCTTTGTTTTCCATTGACCCTTTCAGCGCTTCCATCCCTCGGCGGGCTGCTAATCGTCATTTATCCTTTCCCCGACGGCGCTAATCTCCCGGGAGCGGGCGGGACGGGGCTCAGTGGGAGCGATGGAGCACAAATAATGGCAGAGCACAAAAAACATTCCAGAGCAATGCCACGGCTCACGACAGAGGCTGGCACAGAGGTTCCGTGCGGGTCCTCCTGCGATAAGGCTCTTGTAACCAGACTGGAAAATATTACAAAAAACTTACGCTTGCTTAAGGACAAGATATTCAGGCCCGCTAGGGGAGATAAGGGAATGTTTATTTTGTGTAATCAAAGAGTCACTTGGATTCAGGACATTTGGTTGTATTCCCCAATTCACTTTTCCCATGTGACTTTTCACAGGTTCTTTCCTGTCTCCACGTTCCATTTCACATTCATTATCCCAGCTATTTACCCGGCAATGTCTGAGGCTGAGACGTGACTCCTGGATCTTGTTATGCACAGTGGGAACCCAGCTGAAAGCTGCGGAGAGCAGAGTCACACACAGCCCAAAACGGGGCATTTCCCGGTGCCTGAAGTGCCCAGTGAGAGCCAGGATCAGCTGAACTCCTCAAGTGCCCAGTGACCCAGGGGGTTTCCCCCTGAGCCCACTCCCCAAGCTCTGGGTGGGGAGACGCACGCCCACTGCTTCCCTTGCTCCAGTTCTACCGAACAGGCAGCCACAGAGTGAAAACGATCCGAAACCAGAAAATTACCCCCCAAAAAATGCAAGTTTTCTGTCGCTTTAATAGGTTACAGCTGCTGTCCTAAGCACAGCCAATAAATAAAACAAAGCAGCCACGGGAAGGGAGACAAGGAGCAGGGCTGAGCTGTACAGATAGAGCCCAGATCTGCACCCAGCTGGGCCTAAAGTTAATCCTCATCTGGAGATAAAATCTCCCTTCTCTTATGCCTCTTGAGCAGCAAAGAGATGTAACACACCCTGTTGCGGGACTATTGCTTAGATTTAGCACCCCATTAAGATATCACACTCTCCTGACCAGATCTTTCANNTTTTTCTTTTCGTTTTTGGAAAAAAACCCCTCCCTTGAGAACATTTACACTTTTTTCCTCCGATTTGAGTCTTTTCTCCCATTCCTGCGCATTTGCCAAATATGAGTTGTCTTTTAGTCAGTTGCATGAATGGGGATGAAATTCACACAACAATTTTGTGTCATTTTTCATTCACAGGGAGCATCAGGGTGCCAGAACTATTTGATGTGTGCATCAACCACATCCAGCGAATTGAGAACCAGCCTGGAATTAGGCCTGGTGCATTAACTCCAGCTACAAAGTCGAGCAATATGAGACTGAGCCACTGAGTCGATTTTTCAGCTGAGAAGATGGGAGTCAGTGGAGCTTTGTGCACATCCCCAGACAGAGCACGGATAGAGATGTTGCTGATACAGCAGGGACAGAGAAACAGCCAGCAGGGCCCTGGCTGTGCTGAGATGGTGCTGAGGGGCTGCAGTGGGAGCACAGCCGGAGCCCTCCTCCCCTCTCCGAGCCCCAGAGGGGCTGCAGAGCTGCAAGTGCCCATCTGCCAGCAGCCCTCGGGATGGCAGAAACCACACCAAGGCCACGGCAAGGCTGTGTTTCAGCTGCACAATAAATGCAGAGCTCGTGAGGAGCTGGAGCTTGGCATTTTCAGCACTGGGTTTTTTTTCCCTGGATAACCAGGATGGAAGTTTTAAACTTGGGGTATACTCAACCTTTCAGTCTTTTGTCAGGTTGCAAATAACACCAGCTTGTCCCCAGGTGAAGGATTGCACCAACATTCACCAAAGGAGCTGTGGGCAGCTGGGCACAGCAACCCCACCAAGCTGCAGGGAGTGCAGGGATGGAGCATACATCCAAACCCCTCCACAGGGATGGCAGGGAGTGCAGGGATGGAGCAAACCCCTCCACAGGGATGGCAGGGAGGGCAGGGATGGAGCGAACCCCTCCACAGGGATGGCAGGGAGGGCAGGGATGGAGCAAACCCCTCCACAGGGATGGCAGGGAATGCAGAAATGGAGCAAACCCCTCCACAGGGATGGCAGGGAGCTCAGGAATGGAGCAAATCTCCAAACCCCTCCACAGCGATGGCATGGAGAGCGGGGATGGAGCAAACCCCTCTATAGGGATTGCAGGGAGTGCAGGGATGAAGAAGATCCCTCCATAAAGGATGGCAGGGAAGGCAGGGATGGAGCAAACCCCTCCACAGGGATGGCAGGGAATGCAGGAATGGAGCAAAGCCCTCCGCAGGGATGGCAGGGAGTGCAGGAATGAAGAAGATCCCTCCATAAAGGATGTCAGGGAAGGCAAGGACGGAGCAAACCCCTCCAGGAGGGATTGCTGCTGCTGCTGGTTCATCCAGCCCAGTCACAGGGTGCCCCACGAAGGCAGCTCCTGCCATGAAATGTGAATGCCTCCACAGTTACTCAGCTCCCAGCCCTCGCTGCTCGCCTGGAGCTCAGTTTTTCCGAGATTCCTGAAATCAGCGGCGGGTCCCTCTGGAAACTGATCTAATGGTGTGAGGAATGCAGCTGCAGTCATTAGAGCTCTGCAGAGCCTCCAAACTCACCGCTCTATTAGTTAGTGCAACAATTCTAAATGCTCAAAGAATGAGAAATTATTTTCTCCCCTCAATGGCAGCACCGCTACGCTCCTTTCCTTCCTCCTCCTTGCACTTCAGGGAAACGTCACTCCATAGTAACCTGGATTTTTAATCACCTTGTCAGGATGCAGTGACCAGCAGTTATACAATGTACAGAGTGTCACCTTCCACAAGCTCCTGGGACACAGGCACCCTGCAAATCCATTGGTGCCTTTTCTTGCCTTGCTTCTTCTTTAAGAAAAATATATTACGTAAATAGTGGAAATGCTTTCAGATCTAATAAAACCATAATCGTATGCAAACAGAAATGGCTGAGTGCACAGTTTAATTTGCTGGGATCATTCTGTAGAACATCAGGAAAGTTACAAACCAAAAACCCAAAGCCTTCAGCAAACTGCTGCATGCCAGGAGCTGCTCAGGGCTCGGAGGCACCCGTGCTGCTCCTGCTGAAGCTGCAGGGAAGCTCCAGTGACTGCAGCGGGCACAGGGCACAATGCTCCTGCTGGGATTAAGGCTCATAAAAGAAGGACAGTCCATTTTCAGGAACACAGTGTCCAAACACTGCAGCAACTATTTCAGTGTCATCTGAGTGCAAGTCCAGGGTGTTCTATGCCTCGGAGTGTGGAGATTTCTTTCTTTTGCTAAACATGTTATTTTTGGACGCATTCTTACTGGTGCTCATGGGAATATTTCCAATGGGGCAACACTTCCAATTAAGACCTCTTTATAGTTTATAAATAATAAGTGGCTGACAGCCTAGAAAATAAACGTATTTTTTTAATAAAGGGATGATGGCTAACCTGTCACAGAGTGATACACAGTCCAAATAAGTCAAGAGATTCCTTCCAACCATGACTTACAACTTAAGAACCTTTTTAGTATCCTCATAACCAAAAATGGCACATGCTGTGCATATCTACCCTATGCTGATATCATCCACTGCTTATTTAGAGCGACATAAAATGTGGTTCATTAAAAAAATGCCAAGTCATTTCTTGCATAGATGAGAGGCTCTTTCACGAACTCTTGTGGTAACTAATTCAAAATCAAGTGTTTCTAAAACTGGGGAATAGAACAGGCAAAACAGCCTTCCCCAGAGGTGTGTTTGGAGTCTCTGCAGCACAGGAGATCATCAGGGGCATCATGGCAATCCTGGGGTTCTTGGGCTGCCCTGCACACAAAGGGCTTTGCTGCAGTTGTGGGGGCATCACACGAGCACTGCCATAAACCTGCAATTCACCTGGGGGATCATGGTCCCTGTGGGGTCAGCCCAGGCTGTGCCCACTCATAAATCACAAGCTGAAAGCGCCAGAGTGAAACAGCCCTGAGCATCAATACAAAGAAAAGGAATATAATTTAGAGGCAATCTTCTAGTTTATGGCCAGCCTTTCATTACGGTCTGCTCATGCTACACAGAATCAAAAAGCAGAAGAGCCTGAGGAAGGGGGCACAGAGATGGGAAGAGAGAAGAGAAAGCACACCCCTTTCTTCCTCCTGGACTCAGCCGTGCACACAGGGAGTCTCCGACCTGTCTCGGAGTACTGCAGAGAGAATTGCAAGGAATGAAAGAAAATAAAACTTTCAAAAGTAGCAAAATCCCATCTGAAATATTATTGACCTGGAGAATTATCCCTGATGCCTCTTCAAACCGTGTGGCACTCCCCTCTGGTGCTACCCAGTACGTGTTGGGTATATTTTAAGCAAGATGCACCCAGTGCACACAGTGGAGGACAAACAGCAGCTCAGGGAATCTCCTGAGCGCTCGCACCAGGGCGTCAGTAGCACAGTCAGTTCTCTTATTTCTTTTTTACACACTAATGCTTCATTTCTGCTTATTTCCCACCAGCAAAATATTGATCCAGCCCGACTTCTTCTGGAACTTTGTTCCTACTTCTCTTGCCATGGTTTTCCTTGGCAAAATCCCCTTGTTCTTTCCATATTCAACCTCAGCAGAGCAGGAAGAGCAACAAAACCCAAAGGCCACAGCTCAGGTGAGTCAGGACATCTCAGGGATATCTCACCTTTAATGTCTCTTACCTACAAAAGCAGCTATTGACAATTTGCTCACTGAGGCAGTTCATTACAACTTCTTAATGCAGTTTTCTTTACAGACCTGTCACTGTCTTTAGTCTCTTTATGTCAAACTGAAGCTATCAGGAGCCCCAGGGTGAGTGCAGCAGGACTGAGACTGGGCTGTAACACAAACCCAGTGCCTGCATGTCCAGCTGAACCTGCCTTCATTACAAAACCCATGGCTTGATCACAAACCCACTTAAGCCAGCTACTTAGATTTAAAAGAGTTTTGGACCATTTTCTCAATTACAGAGCCAGAAAAATTCCTCATTAACACCCTCAGAGACTTCAGACTCCCCTGGATTTCATTACTAGAAGAGGCTGCCAGCTCAAGAGCTTTTCAGCACCAGAATCCTTTACAGCACAATGGTGGGGTCCACTACAAAGGTACATTTCATTTTCCATCTGTTTTTTTTTTCCAGGTTACACTATTTTCCAGAATTTTGGTTTTGATTGACTCAGGTACAGGTTTCCCTAATGCTTACAAATGTGAACTTCTGTATTCAAAGGAGCAGCTTGTGTCAGGGAATGCTGAGGACAGAAAAGCAATTGCTGCATTCAAGGGCCCTTCCCACTCCTCAATCTCTACCGTGGGTTCCAGCTGTATCCTCTTCCCAAAAGTACAATCTGCTCTTCTGTGAGGAGGAATTTGCAGTTTGCTGAAGAACATTTCAGCCACCTGCACTGAGCTGAGCCACTGCACACACAGAAGAGAAACTGGGACTGCTCCTGCACCAAGAGCAGACACGAGCATCATCCCCACCCCAGGCACCAAGGGAAGGGAGGGGGCTGCTCAGGCACCAGAACGATGCTCATCCTTTGGTCTGCACCACTGCAAGGATCTCCTCATTTGCTGCTAGTGGAGATGTTTAGGGGGTGCAACAGGACTATCACAGGATCTTGCATGAGAAGACAAAAAGATAAAATGCACGAGAAGATAAGCAGACAAAATGCAGGTGTAGATATCTGGCAGAAGGAAAAAGCTGAGGTGTGCTGAGGAGCTGTTTGATGCACTGCTGAGGGCTGTGAGATGGAGTCTGTAACGCAGACACCTCCTGTGCTTGAGGAATCAAGGTGATTAAAATACTGTTTCTCCCTCAATCCACATGCCACTTGTGCTGCTTTCAGCCCCCCTTTCCTCCCTGCCCTCAGGGACTGAAACAGTAAAAACAATCACCTCATTTTTAAACGTAATAGAAAAAACAGGGAAACTAATTCCAGCCTTGGGCAGCCCAGACAGCAGTAATCTACTGTCATCCTCAACCAGCCAGATACAGATGAGATTGCAGCCAGAGTGCAGCTTTCTGTCAGCCACACACACGCTGACGGACCCAACGTGGGGCTCCCTCTGTCCCTGTGTGCCTAACAGTGCTTCCGCGGGAACATGGTAATGCATTACAAGATGAATTAGAGCCTGCAGAGCAGCACAGCACAGAGCACAAGTGCTGCAGGTGGCTGCAGAAGTGCAAATTGCAGCGTGCAATATGTGCTACGCTGTTTGGTGGATTTGGGGCTTTGGGTTTTTTTTTAGTTTTAGCACGTGACAAAGCCTGAAGCCAACAATGACATTTATTTATCTGTGTCATTGGGATGTAAAGGTTTCTAAAGATCTTGTTTTCATTTTATGAGAAAAGAGAGAGAAGGGAAACAACTTTGCTTTGAGATGGTTTTTAGTATTTCAGCTTTTAACTTTGAGAACAACTTCAAGGCCAAACTGAGACACCTAAAATACAGGGTTTCTAAAGAAAATGCTGACAGCCTATAAACTATAAAAGTTATGGGTAACCCAGTAATAGTAAAAATAATATCTTTCATTTATATACAGTGATTTTTCTCCCAAAACATGTCTTAAACTGTAAGCCAAACAATCTCATCTGGGGCAGTAAAAAGGACTAAAATAACAAGTATTGTAAACTTCTGGATTGGAGAAAGGTTTCACCCCTGGTCAGTTGTTTCTTTGAGAAAAATTGAGTGAAACTAAACAGACCAATTTATGCTGCTCACCTGGTCACTAAAGCCTTTCCTGAGAACTGTTCTGAGTGTCAAGAATGACAGAGGGCTCGGGGTGGGATCAGATGTCCAGAGATTCACAGGTGAAGGGAAGGGATTTCCCAGGGGTTTCCAGATCTGGGCAGCCCCAGAGCCCAGCCCAGGGCTGGGAATGCTGCAGCTCCGGAGGGTGGGATCCCCTCCAGAGGCTCAGGGGGACCAGGCACTGCTGTAAAAACACCCAGGCTCTTTATCTGGGCAAGGAATGGAGGGGAAAGAGAAAAAGAAGATCAATTTCTCCAGCAGAAACTGGAAGGAGCTCAGTGGCTTTCCAGTTTCAGTCTCTTTCAGTGAAGATGGTGGTTGTAACAGAGAATAAATTTTCCCCTGAAGTTTGTCCAAGAGACCAAAGTTACAATAAATAATAATAAAGTAGAACACGTGAATCCTACATGAATCACAGAAACCAAGCACACGGCCACCTGAGCACAGCTGAGGCTGCTGCTTTGATGAATGCCATTTCCCTGACATCACAAGGGGTACAACAGCCCCAGCTAACAACACGAAATCGTTAAAAAAAAAATTTTAGATACAACTTACTGATTTATTTTGCATAATGGTTTCTTCCCCAAAGATCCTACTAGCAAGCTGAATAATACATGTCTGATTCAAGTTTATGATTAGAAATGGACACAGACCAAATAGTAAAATATTTGTGGCACATGGGAACGAGCAGCTCTGTGAGCTGCCCGAGTTGTTTGCAGTTATCTTCACTTGCTTTCACTGCAAAAATAATCTCAATACATAAAGAGGCAGCTCCTGGGCGTTGTGGAGTCAGTGGGAGCTTGGCCATCAGTGGGGCCAGAACGGGGCTTGCTCAGGTCTTATTCAGGAGGTGGGGATGGGAAGTTGTTTGGGATTTTTAAAATACATGTATTGGAAAAGGAAGACTTCTCAGAAACAATGTCATAAATTATCTGCCAATTAATTCCAACCAGCAATGCAGCAATATATCCAAAAATCTCTGTGCCAAGGCTGTGTGTCAAGTGCCAACCTGCCAAGCACTGAGCACACTCTCAGTTCCAGCTCTGAGGAGACAAACAGCCAAAGGGAACAGAATGGCTAAGAACAAAAAAAACCTGAATGATCATTGTGTCCATTACACAGATGGGCAAACTGAATTGTTATTGACCATCTCCCTTCTTGAGATAATTCATCATACTTCTTTTTACTGCATCCAAGTGACCCAAGTACATTTAAATAGCTTGCCCCAAGTTGCAGGAGTAGATTATGCCAGATCCAGAAATTGGGTTTAGATATCAAAGGCTTGGTCAGTGTAAAATTATCTTTTCACTTTCCTTTTGTAATCACAAACACTCCCTTTATACAACTGCAGTTCACAAACACAGTGATCAAGGGAACCACAAAAGCCCCAATTGAGGGACCACATTTCAGGCAGTAAAAGCATGGGGCAAATATATGGAAATAAGCTTCTTATGCAAATAGATTCATCTTAATATTCACCCTTACAGAAAGCAGATTTGCATATTCAGGACTGCTATTATGAATGAAAGCAATCTATATTTAAATTTAGCACATCCTTAAAAACTGCAGGTAAAACAAATGAAAACAAGAGAATACTGACAGGGGAACATCCACACTTTTGTTTCAGAGAGTTAGAACAAAACCAAAGAGGCTGTGAGGAGCTCTGTGCTTAGTTGGAAAGAGATGAAGCACCTAAATTGCCCCCAGAGCTCCAGAACTTGCAGGTTTTTATGGCAGGCAGGTCCCTGAGAGCTGCTTGGGATAAAGACAGATTTTCTGATGGCTCAGCTTGGCTCTATTTAAAATTGGCATACCACAGGAAAGGGAGAAAAATGAAGAGTGGTGGATTGGCAGAAGGATGAACTCTACCAAAACCAGATAATTTCCACTCTTTTTTCTTATTTTAGCTTTAGAAAGCTCAGAAAACTGGGACACTCCTCCAAAAGTGCATGGTTTACTTGGGGCATATCTGACACTTGGCACACAAAGTGCATCTTTTCCAGGTTCTGGGAGTGACAGTTCATGAGATTCACCCTAAAGCCTGGTTAGCCACCAACCAGAAATGCCACATCAAAAGCTCTTCCCACAGCGTTTAAATCCAGCTCAAACACAAATGCAGCAGTGCAGAGGCTCACGCTGCATTGTTGAGTTAACAACATCTTCTTCTGAATTTTGTGAAAACGTGGGGAGTGTTTGGTTCAGAGCCTGAGCAAAGGTTTGCATAGTTTTCATTTCTATTAATCTTATTCCAGTTTCCTATGCTCTTACAGTCAGTTCTTCAGGACTGAAGAAATTGCCTTATTCCACAAAACCTTCAGGGATTTCTGGAAGAAATGGCTTTAAACTTTACCCTTATAATTTAACTTGCTGGCCAAATCTTTTGTTTGCTTTAGATTTTTCTCTACATATACTTTTCTCTACCTCTCCCAGCTTTAAATAAAACAGCCATTTGTCTGTCAGCTTTTTTCTGCTCTCAGTTCTGATCATATAACATGATTTTCTCAAATTAAATACTTTGATTTAAACAGATGCCTATTGAAGAGAGGGCTTGTACAGCATTAAGATTTCGTCAAAATCAAGATTAAACAGAAATTTAAAGGTCAGATAAAAAAAAACAGAAAAAAAAAACATATTTACAGGACTAGAAATGAACCAATTATTGTAAAGGCACCACTGACCCTTGTCTGGTCATTTCTATATGTGCAAGGCCAGCCCCAAACGCCACCAGACAGGGGAATTGCACAGAGCTCACTGCTCACACAAAGTGCAAGGCAACAGAAAATCAGGACCCTGTTCTCAACTCAGTGAGAGAAAGCCAAACTCTTGTGAATTCAGCATATTTCAGAGCAGTTTGCACTCTCTGAGGCCCCTGAGCCCAGGGCAATTCACCTTGCACACACTGCAGGCCCTTCTGGCTGGAGGGATCTCCCCAGGTGCTCTGCCAATTCCTGCCACCAGAACAGGAAAAAGAGGATTTAAATAAGGGAATTTATCAGTGCCAGAAAATGAAGAAGGGGGCCTGATGGGGACACTTTGAGCAATTTACTTGTGGCCAGGTTTCTGGATGCAATAATTCCGTGTAGTTTGAAGACAAGACAAATCTCACTGTAAAAAGGCCACAGAGACTGTGATTAATTTACACATATCCAGTTCCAACTCCCACCAGCATAAGCCTAAAGCTACAAGCCAAATCCTGGGGGGGTTGTCAGAAGCTATTTCACATTAGCCAAATGACATCTCATGATTAATTATTTTTTTAAAATGTAGAATGTGAAATGAGCATCTCTTATTTTCTATTAAAAAAAAAAGCAGCTCCTTTTTTTCAATCAATCTAGATCATTCAGTCTACTTGAAAAGGCAAATTACAGCTTGATTGTAGGGTAATTATTCTGGTGGAGATCACTTGAATGACTGTACTGTATTCTTTGACAGGCACTGTCTGTTATTTGAACACTGGCGTTATTTAATTAAAGGATGAAAAATATCTCGGGTACTTCAGACCAAAACCTCATTGCTGTGAGTGTGGCTCTGCACGTGTTCTGCTGTGCTGTTCTGGAATGGGTCTTTCTGCCTTTCAGGTCTGTGTTTGATCTAAGGAAAGGTAATACAGAACTCATTACCAAGAGCCCATTATGAAGGCTGTGAATGATGCTCTGGGTTATAATAATCTGATTAGTATAATAATCTATTTAATCCAGCTCTATGACAGTTCTGTGCAGATTATTTTAAATACTTCAGCAGGTTGTGCTAAACCCACTGAAAAGTTCTTCCAATTGCACTGACTAGTGTTAACTTAAAATGAAAATGTTTACTGTGTTAAAAATAACCCTTTCAGCATTTAGAAAAAAAAAATCCCTTTATTTATATTTGTATTCGCATTCTTCACATTTTGCGTCATGTCTCAAGATCAACTAAAGAAGGCCTTATTGTGGTGCCAGTGATATAAATCCTTGGAGTTTATGCCAATACTTTTATTTGTCATATTTTATTGGAACTGACATTTTTTTGGACTCTGCTCACACCATGACTTATGAGTTTAACTTGGTTTCATTTGTTTTGCTGTTTGAAATAAATTAAGACCAGGGTGGGGGGGGTTTATTGTCCCTCATGATCCTTATTTACTAAAGTTGTGCAATGTGAATTCAGCATTTTAGTTGCTATTCAATTATGGCACCTTATTAGGAAAGACCTTACCTTGCCAAGCGTCCTGATCTTGCTGGGAAAGGGTTAATTTTTTTGGAGTAGCTGGTGCAGGGCTGTGGTTTGGATGTAGGATAAGAATAAAGCTGATAGCACACTGATGTTTCAGGTGTTGCTAAGTGGTGTTCATGCGAGCCAAGGACTCCTCACACCCCCAGCTGGGGCACGGGAGCTGGGAGGGGATCAGTGATGGGGAGTGAGGAGCTGCAGCAGGGAGGCTGAGATCAGAGCAGCAGCTGTGCCTGGCATGAGATGGCTGCACAAGTTCGGTCTTGGGGTGGGCCATTTGTGTTCTTAAACACAGGAAAAACAGGGCAAGCAGAGGCTCAGAGGGTCTTGGAGGTGTTACAGAACAAACAGTAACAATATCCAAGAGATCACAGAATCGCTAAGGTTGGAAAACACCTCCAAGATCATCAAACAGATTTAAGTCACAAAAGATCACAGTTCAGGGAAAAAAGGTTACTTTGCTGTGATATTGCTGACATATTGATATTCCTTCCCCTCCTGGTGGTTCTCTGGGGGCACAGAGTGCCCAGCAGCCCCGGGCAGGAGGGGGCCGTGGGGATGGACACTGCAGCTTGGTGCCTGAGAGCTTCTGGAAGCTGAGCAGGACCCCTCACCTGAGCACAGCCCACCCCATCACTGCTTTGGAACCAGGATTCGTCCATCTCTGCTGCATTCCAAACACCTCTGAAGCCAAATCCAGGCTGGACCACAAGGCACTGTATTATATTACATTATTTGAAATAAGAAGAGAATGAGGTGACTCAGAATCTTCACGCTGTTACAGTTAATTCCTGCTCTAATCCCCCTACTGACCAACTGCTCGGGTTCTGCCTGCCTGAAGCCCAGAAGACTTGTCCTACATAAGCTTTAATGCAAAAGGCAGTGATGTCCAGCTGAGTTCTTGCATCAGTGAGAACACCATCCCCGAGGACAGAGGCACTGCCCCAGAAATGAAGGCACACTCGGAGCGTGTGCATTTGAGATAGAGAGAGAAGAAAGCCTTGCCTAATCTGAAATGCTGAAAGCAGAAAAGCCTTTTATTTGTTCTTGGTTCCCAAGGCTCTTCACTGATTCTTGGAGCACTGTTTGGGTTCTTCTCTGAGGTCAGAACATTTCAGAATCACATTGGGAAGAGTTTTCAAGGCGCCCTAACTCAGGCCACTGCCTGTTCTCATTGATCATGCTCAGTGCAGCCAGCACAGCAGCAAAGCACACACTCAGCTCTCTTGTGGAACACTTCACAGAGGGAAGAAGCTCTTGCAGGGTATGCTACACTTCACCCCAGATAAAACCCTGCCTAACAACGAAAAAATTGCAAAAGGCCTTCAAAACTTGAGTATTGTAAGTATGCATTAAATGCTTTTGTTGTGTTTAGGTCTGAAATAGTTCACCAAAAATCCAGATGTTTGGGGTTTTAGGAGACAAGAGCCACTGAAAGAGCTGATGACCCTTGGAGAACTCAGGGGTTATAACACAGAAAGGCAGAAAACTTGCTTGACAAGCACAGGTGCATTATAATTATACAGCTGCCAGTGCACAAGTTGTTCTGAAGTCTGGGGAAAAGAGGAGAGGCATGAAAGAGAAGGATTATTAAAAAGGTGAGTTCAATTCTCTCTATTTTGTGGATAAATAAGGCTGATGATCATCCAGACAGAGAGAACATCCCCTCAATTAAATGAACAACTATTAAAAACCAAAACTGTCTGGGGACAGCAGTGACATCTGGTGCTCTGTTAACAACCCCCAGGTCAGACACTTAGTCCTCCTAAATAGGAATTAACTCCTCAAGGAGGTACCTGAACTAAAGTTAAAAGCCCTGAATGATTGCCTGTAAAATCACTGTTGGCATGACAAATTTCTGGTGAAGCAAACATTGATGACAACAAGAAAATGCTGTTTCAAAATAACCCTGTATTATGCCATTGAAGCAAAGTTGGCTATTGATTGAGGCTTTCACAAGAGAAAACACAAAGCAATTCTGCTGGAGGAATAGCAGGGCACCTCAGGGGCAGATGATGCAGACAGAAAAGGTTGTTGGGCCCCAGCATATTCTCAGTACTCTTCTTTTAAATCATGTTTCAAAGCAGTTTATGAATCCATCTCCAATATGGTACAAAGGATCAGACAAAACCAACCTTAGGATAATACTTCAAAAGGAACTGAATTTATCCCTAGGAAGTAACAGGTCCAGTATAACTTTTACACAGATTTCTTACCAGTTCTGCATTTCTAAAACAGCCTTCTAAGGATGTGCTCACCCACCTTTACCTGTTCCAGTGGGTCACCTCCTACAACAGCCTGCTGTTCTCTACACCTTACAGAGTCACTGATTTATTCCCTTCTTTCCATCTGCCTGGTTTATACCATCCTCCAGCTCTTTCCATAAAGTGCTGCATTATTTTACTCCTCAAGTAACCACTTCATCTTCTCCCTTTTCTTTCTGCATTTGGTAAGCAGCAAACTTTAAACTTTCATGTTGGTGCCTTGGAACACCTTAGACCTGCTTGGCAGAGGTGGGAGAACATTAAATATCCTGTTTGCCTCTGAAGGAAGGAGAACAAGCACGTCTCAGCCTCTTTGAGAGGGTGCAGGAAGGCGAATGCCTTGGAAGCTGCTGACACCTGCAAACTCCAGACAGAAATATGGGCACTGATCAGTGCAAATACATTCAGCTGCTGGCCTCTGCATATAATTCTCTTTATTATGTAGCTTTTCACAGAGTTTTGGCCTTGCGCAGTTGCTGCACCTTGCTGGGTCTTATTTTGCATTCTATTATTCCTTCAGTCCTATCCATCTTGTAATTTTATACAGATGGCATTGAATAGGTTGATTCATCCTACAGTTTGTCAACCTGGTGCTTACCTAACAGCAGGGATTGATTGTAATACCGCATTTCTCCTAAATTATCTGGCTCAGTTAAATATTGCCCAGGCTTTCTCCCACACAGCGTTGCCTGTTTGTCCCCGTGTGTGACTCCTGCTCTGCCTGCCAAGGACTGCAAGGCAACAAAAGCTCAGTTCGTTTGCTTTGCATTCCAAGTGTGGGATCTCCTTGTTAGTGTGAAATGTGGTGTCAAATGTGCATTTCAGGGGATGGTTGGTATTGTTCTGAGCACACATTCAGCCAGATAAACAGCTCAGGAACAGACTCCCAATATCCATCTTCTCACTATTTACCCACACAGACAGTGTTTCTGTGTTCTGCCTTCTAATTCCAGGATCGAGTCATGTTTTACATTTGCCATTGTCGATACAGGCGAGAGCCTGGCATGCAGCACAGAAACTGAACTTGGATTTCATAGAGAGCAGCGAGAAAGAGAATGCAAATCTACTCATTTTGACTTTTCAAACTTACATACCAAACTTCATGGGCACGTTGTCTCAGCTGAACAAAAATGTTATGAAAGCACTGTGCTAAACTCTTTCAGCACAGCTTTCAGTTAAATCCAATGTAATTCCCAGAAAACAGAAGAAAAAAACAGATCCAAAATGTCAGAGACAAAGAATACACAAAAATAATTTTAAAATATGCTGATTAAACTTCATCTTGTTGAGTGGGATATCACAATACAAACCACACCCTGAAAACTCTGCTCTTTAGGGAAGTTTGTCAGCATTTGGTCTCCAAAGGCAACAAGCACTGTCTGGTTGCTGCTCACGAACAAGAAACAGAAAACCAGCAGCTCCTGAAGACCAGTGGAAGGTGGCTCAGGCACTGAGCAGGGTGAAGCAAAGAGCTGAGGAGTCTGGTTATAGTGATCAAAATTGAAAACAAGGCAGGGAGTTGTAGTAATATATTCCAGATTGTCAAAAAAATTAATCAAAATTCTTCTTCAATACAATGTCCCCACATGTGTATAACAAAACCCTGAGTCTGGTTTCATTCTTAAAACACAACACTGAAAACACTCAGATTCAGTATGTCACATTGAAAGAAATATATATTCCATGTTAAAATACCAAAATAAAATGTTTCCATTTTAAAAATACTACACAGGTTTATAAATACTTTTCCAGAGCTATTCAATCCTTTCAGCACAAATGACACCTAATTCAGCCCATCCGAAGTTACGAGTTTGAGTGAATAAAAGAGCAGTGCAGGAAGGCATTTCCTGAGCATGTTCTGCACAGCTTCTTCCCCATCACCTCAGGAGCCTCGGGCCCTTTGCCCAAAGAGCTGATTCCTGTGGCTCCTGCCCCAGCCCTGCTGCTCTGAGCTGGGCACAGCCCTGCCCTGCACAAGGGGACAGGACAACACAGCCCCATCTGCCTCCAAAATTCCCCTCTCAGCTCACCAACACCAGCGCTGTTTTCAAAGAGAGGGTGAGCTAACAGAGGTCTTTGGAGCCTGGTAAAGCAGTGCAGCTGAAAGGCCACTTCTCCTCTTTTCCAAAGTGTGAAAATAAAATAAATATATATTAAAAAAATAAAAGGCAGCTCCTTTCAGTATAACCCTTCTTTTAAACTGAGCAATCTGAGTGAGGGATCTTAGCTCAGCCTCAACAGAAACAGAGAAATGTAATTCTGGGAGATTTCTTCAATAGTTTGGAGAAGGACTTCACCCTCCCTGCTTCAGGGCTTGGAGAGCAGGGAAAGGGACACCAGATCTGGGCTGGCAGCTTCACTCACACTGGCAGGGTTTTGCCAACACGCTGACACCAGAGGAGCTCCCTGGCAGGCAGAGCTGTGAGTTTACAGCAGAAATCCCTGTCAGTGAAAATCCCAGGCCCCTGGGAGGTCCGGATGGGTTCTGCACTGGCACGGGCAGGCTGGGCTGCACCCGAGCTGCTCCTTGGGGTGATGATGGCAGCGTGACATTTCTGAGAACCCAGGACATCTTTCCTGTGCTCTGGAATGTACTGGAAACGGTCTGTGATTCAGCTAGGCTCACACTTTAGTCAGAGCTGGACTTTGACCAGGACCACTAACACTTTTGGATAATTGTTGAGGAAGCATTAAAGCACAATCCACTTTCTTAGAAAAACATCAGCCCACGTGAATGAAATGTGTGGCAATAATTTTGCTGAGTTGCTACATAGTTTGTGCTATGAGTCGTGGACTGGGAGGCAAACAAGCACAGAGGAAATGAGTGCATCTGTCCCCAGAGCAATCCTGCATCTAAATCTGTGCTAACACTCCTGAGGGTGAGGGAACACAGAGACTGAGCTGCTCACCTGCACCATAGCATTCCCCACTCTCAGATGTTCTCCAGCTTACTTACTCCAAAGGAAGGAATGGAAAAAGAAACTTTACTTTGCCTGGAGCAGAGACATGACCCGAATTCTCCACCTTGCACCAAAAAAAGAGATTTTCCTATATATATTAGCACAGATTAAACCCTGAGAAGTCAGACCAATACAGAACATTTCTAAACACCTTGCTGTGCATGCCATTGTTCACACTCACAGAAAACAGAGGGAGCATTTCTGGAAATCAGGGTACTGTGTTTTACCTCCCTTCTGTGCAGATGTACGTGACTGCAGGAAGTAGTGAATTGGGTATTGCGGATTTTTTGTCCTTGTTTGCCACCACATCCACATGTGACAACATGGAAAATAGAGGCAACAAATAGCTAAGTTATTAGTACATTAATGTAAAAGTCACGAAAAACAAAGTACCTCATCAATGTCCTTCAAAATTGTGACACCAAGTTTTTATGGGAACTCTCTCAATAGCACAAATGTATTTCTACAGAGCAATTTTTTTTTTTAATATGAGCAAATAACCCATTTGTCTAAAGAAGCATTCCTAAACAACACCCTGAAATTATTTATAATTTGTAATGACAAAAACCAACCCCCCCCAAACTGTTTCAGTGCTTGGGGAGATGCAAAGAAGCAAATACGCTTTGCACAAGGAAGGCTATTGCTCTTCTGAGTAATTTCTTGTCTTTTGTTTGAAGTGCATTTGCTGTTGCTCTGAACAGCGGGTGCAGATGTAATTGCAAGTGGCTGGTTGTGTCAAACCAGAAACGTTTCAGCAGAAACCTTAAAGCGCAGAGCCGTGCCCCGCTTGGGAGAGCTGATTGCAGGAGCTGCAGGAGGAAAGTGGCGGGCTGACTGCAAAACCAGAGTGCCCATTTGGCCTCCCTCCACCAGGGCTGATGAAATCCCCCTGTCCAGGGGCCAGCACAGCCCCACAGATCTGCTCTGCCTCACAAACAACGAGTGAGGTGCCTTGGGACAGGCCCTGGGGTGTACAGAACAGATCCCGTTCTGCTCTGCACCAGGGAATAGCGGCTGGGCGAACAGCTGACACCTTTATTTGCATTTATTCCCAATTCCTCCCTTGCACCGGGCCCTAACACCCTCACACAGAGCTGGGTTCTCCAGTTCTGTCCCCCAGCCTCTACAGTGGAACATTTCAGGAGATGCAGTCAGGCCTCCCTTGCCTAAATCCCTCCCCTTGCCCCAGTGGAACCAGGGCTGGTGTTTGGTGAACATCTGCCACAGCTGGTTAGATCTAGGGGGGTTGGCCTGAAATGAGAGGGAAAGTGATGTGTGTCCTGCAGGTGAGCAGAGTGCTGTGGATATATCAGTATATTGCACAAAGCTGCCACTTCTTTGGCAACTGGATTAAAGAAACCCAAACAATAGAAAAAGAGCTTGGAGCGGGGCCAGTGAGAACTTTACAGAAAGGAGCAGAGCCTTTCTGTGCCATCCCAGTTATACTCCTACGGCTTCCTTCTCGTGGACAGTGGAGAGTTCTCTCTCATCCCGATGGCTGGAAAAGACAAAATTGGGCGAGGAAAGTTGCCCTGATTGTTTTTCTTCCTGGCCTGAAGGACGGACAATACAAAGAAGCAACAGAGGTTTTAGTGCCCGTTTGGAAAGTCAAGACATTCCTATACCTTAAGAGACTAAATAAGAACTGCAGTAGTTATGACTCATGATTCCACACCATAACCCAGGCTTCGTGCTCACTCTTATTTTCCCAGCTCTGTATTTAAGTGCTCACCTCCCCTGTCCTTCTTAAACCAGTAAAAAAAACCTTACAGATTTTTGTTGCCATCCCACATTCAGCCAAGAGCCTCCAGGGGCTCAACATCCTGGAAACATCGTGCAATGTCTGAACAACTGGAAATCTTAAAATTCTTTGTACCTTGAGATGATCCCTCACTACAGTTCAAACCGGTGGAAAACAAAGAACACTATGCAATGGGTAATTATTTAAAACTCAGTAATTATCAAGGGGCCTTTTTTCCCAGATGTTTCAGTCCAGTCTGACTGCATTTCCAATACACCATCGAAGAATCTGACTCTGGCCACAGTGGGTGGTCTGAGAAACTTGTAAAAAAGGCAGGATTATGTCACAGTGAAAAGTGCTTTGTTTTACAGATTCACCTCGAGCAACCTCTATCTCTGAGCAGAACCAAGCAGAAATATCTGATTCGTGCAACCCCTCCACTGCTGAACTCCATTTAAGCTCATGTCAACAGGAGACAAAAAAAATTCCGCCAACCTGCCTCAGGCCACGATAAATTTGTGAAAATACCCATTGACATTAAAATTACAATTTGTCCATGCGAGGCACAACCATCCATGGGCAGAAAACAATGTCTGAACTGATCTTTTCTCCCAACTGGGCAAACCCTCCCATGTTTAGAGCAGCTAAAAGAGGAGCTGGAGCTGACCTTGTGCCCCACTGCCCTGTGGCTGCAGTGGCCAGTGCCAAAGCTGCCCAGTGGCACCAGAGGTGGTGCCTGGCTCCCCCCAGCTGGAGGGAGCACAGCCCCCAGGCACGGCTGGCTCACAGCCCTCTTTACACCTCCTGCTCCAAGAACATGCACTGAACGCTGCACAGAGACAGAACATTCCTGGGAGGGAGTTCCTCTCTCTCTCATGCAACTTATATAACTTTAAAGGTATTTTTCTGGTTTAGCATCTGCATTTCTTTTTTTCCTAGGACAGACTTTACAAGTCTCTGGTTTCTTCACAAGCAACAGCTGTCAGGTTTGCTGAGAAGAGGCTCTGCATCTGACAGAACACAGCTACACAACAAAGAGCTGCAGCCAATATTTTGGCCACACACACCCAGAGAAACTCTTCCTCTGCCTTACACAGGAATTTATAGGATTAAGATCCATTGGTTCATACTGGAATGGTCTTTACATTGTTGTCCTATAGTTCGGCTGAAAATACCCCCCTGATCCACATCTGAATTTTCAGTCCAATTTCCACCTCTTTTATCCACAAATGTTGAATACAGTACTCCACTCATCAGGAAATCTGACATGTTTAAGTGTATTCCTGTTTTATTCCTTTTGGGGCAATCATTGCTTTTAAAATTGCATCTCACTCCTGCTCATACTCTATTTAGGCAACACTCTTATTTCTGAAGATCTGGTTTTAATTCACATTTGACTGCCACTGCACAATGGCCTTCCATGATGAACATCTGATAAAATTAACAGCCTTACAATGTGCTGTTCTCTGAGATTTGTTTGGTTCTCTATCATCTCTAGAATAACACATTATTTGTTTTTTAACTTACATTTGTCTAAAAGAAATTTAATGTCAGTAGTACTGGACTATGAAGACTTGATAATAAATCAGATTTTTGTCTGCTTTGTCAAGTTTTCCATTGCTAAGAGATTCCAACATAATGGCTGGTAACTCTCGTGTCTGTGAATGAAAATAAAAGCAGTCTAGAGCCACACTCTTCTATTTATTTCTGCCCTTAACTTGAACTAAGCAATCATTCTCACTGGTGTCTGATAGTTGCTTTGTTACATCGATATTTTATCTGAAAAAAAATCCAAAAAACTACCACCTTAGATCTTTCTCCTATGAAGAATTATATGTATGTGTCTTTAAGGAGATGATTCCAAAGTGATGTTATTTCTATTTCAAATTAAACATCATGTATATCTTACTTTTAGAAGATAAAGGTTGCTTGAAGTTTAATTAAAGCCAAAGCACAGTGCATTACAAGATTTTTCCTAGGGACATTCTGCTGTTCCGAGTATCATTAACAGAGAGGAGATATTACACTGCTGAGGGATCTGTGTGATCTGTAATTACATTAACTGGGAGGAATTGACACGTGCAGAAACAGAATAGGAACACCACCTGCATTATTTCAGTATCGATCTCCTCAAATGTCACTGCAGAAGTCCTTTCTTGACTCCACAGTCTTTTACATATTTTATAGCTAAATAGCAATTCTCTTTCATGGATCCACTTCCCATGAGCTTCAAAAACTGTACCCACAACAGCTTAAATCAAACCCTCTGAAGTCAATCACAGCCCACAGCTTTGATCAAACATAACAGAAAGACTGAAGTTATGGTTTGGACCTTGGAATCACGATCATCACCCTTCCAGCTCCTAGCTGTGTAGGAGAAATGAAATACAGGTATCTGTAGCTCTTTCAGGCCAATACTACTTCTCATTCTGCAATGTTTAATTGTAGGAATAAGCACACTTGTTATTGCAGTAATAATGCAATTGTTTCTTTTTTAGGTGGGAAAGACAGGAAATCACTTTGAAGAATGCTAGGAAAAAAGCTCACAAATACCTTAGAAAAAAAATGAGAACACAAGAGCAAACTTCAAAGGAGTGACTGTGGAATCTCAAGGCATCTTAAGGCTCCTGTGCCTCCATCACCTTCCTGCAAGAAACCTGAGGTTTTCACCAGTATCTTTTACTCTGTTACAGCAGGAAACAAAAAGGATTTCAAAAGAAACTTTCTGTCCACGAAGCAAACAGATAGCAAACAGAAAGCAAACCAGGCACTGAAGCTCAGCTGTGCCCTTGTATTTTCCCGAGGGTGATTATTACTCCTTGGCCCATCCAGAACTGGCACTGCTAAGAGGATGTGATATTTGAGATGTGTTTAGTTTGTTTAACACAGGTTTCCAGTGATAACGTTTTTAGGAGAAAAGCCATCTCCATTGCCTGGTGCTCTCCACCAAGTGCATTCCTGCCTCAGCCTGGCAGCACCAGGCACAGCCCTGCTGGAAGGCACTGCCTCATTGCTCACATTTTCTTCAGGTCTGGAGTTTCTGTGGCTGGCATGAGCAGGACAGAGTGAACCCTGGAAAATACTTACACAGATTACACCGAAGGAATGTAGGGCAAGGATTGAATTATAAACCAAAGTGACACTAAATGAAATAACGCAGCAGGTTGTGAATGATATGGTCATTTAGGAGCTGACTTTCAAGGTATGGCAGAGGAATAGGAGGCAGATGTGGGAAAGGGGAAAGAGATTCCTGGCTTGCCTCAAGGCTTGTAACGATATCCCAGGTGGGGTCTGCATTCCTCCTCCTTCCAGCTCTCCAAACTACTTCGCCTTGACTGGGAGCCTAGAAAATCTGGTCACCTCAACACATTGTTGGCAGGGTACCAAAGTCCAAGTCCACACCGACATCTGAAAGTGATCATTTTGCTGCCCACACTGCAGGAATGCCTCCCCGCAGGAATAAGGAATTTTGTGAGTGTTATAAAAAGTTACTGGCACTACAACGTATTATCACTGTGGTATAAATTACTGACGTGCTGTCAGCTAGGGGCCAGCTGGGACAGCAGCCAGAGCCATCTCCCTGCTCCGACAGAGCTCCGTGGGCTCCCTTGGCAGCCTCCATCCTCGCCCAGCGGGCTCCTGCTCAGCAGGGACAGACTCAAAGCAGGAGGCAGAGAGGGGCAGGGCACAAAGCTGTTGTATCTCATCCTGATCACAGCACAGCTGCAGCAGCAGACAATGTTTTGATCACAGTTGTCTTTCTGCCAGTAAGATTTGCAAAGTAAGTGCAACACCAATTTTCATCAATAGAGAACAGAGCTGCAGTTTTGCCACACTCTCAAATTAAATAGAGTATACTAGAATACACTTATCTATACTTAGTTCTCAAAATATAAGGTACTTAGACTCTCATCAGACCATATGCTTAAGCTGCACTATTTTTTTTCCCAGTGCTCTGAAATTTACCTTTATTTTTAGCCTATGTTTTCTTGCGGTTGGCAGACGTTCTGTCACGGGAGATATTGTGTACAAAATGGAGAATATTGCTCTCTGTACTGTCCTTCAGACTCCTAAGCTGAACGTGGCTGAACCTCCCAAGCCAGCTGAGGCAGCCCAGCAGCAGCAGCACGGGGAGGTGGCTCTGGCACAGGGATGATCCTTCCCTGCACCTCAACCCAGCCCAAATGGCACCTGCACTGAGCCAGCCTGGCCCAGGGTGAAGGGGAGGGTTCCCTGCTGGCAGTGCAGGCTCAGCCTGGCTCCTGCCTGGTCCCTTACACCAGGGGAAAAGCAGCAGCCAGGCCCTGATCCCCTCAGCAGGAGCTGGTAACTGAGGTGACACCGAGCTCTGGCTGCTGGAGCTTGGCTGATGACACTGCTTTATCTCCTGCTCAGAAACCCAGTGCTCCGAGACAAAGTCCTGCACAGAACAGCATCAGGCAAACGAGAGAGGCTGGAGCTCAGACTGAAACAATTTATTTTGTATGCAGGGCTTGTCATCATTTCCCATTAGCTTGGAAGCTCCAGCCTTGTCAGTGATCCATCAGTGGTTCCAGGACACATTTTTATTTTCAGGGCTCTATAGCTCTCGGCTGGAATGTCACATTTGTGGTATCATCAAAACATATAAAATCTCGTTCAGTCATGCAAGAAGGAAAATGAGGAAAAAAATAAAGGACTTTCACAGTATCATTCCCTTTTAACTTTTTTTTTTCTATCTTTCTAAATGCATTCCTTAGGCTCAAAAAACTGCACACTATAGAAAATCCAAAACGGGGCAAGTTTTCCTCAGCAACTAATCCAAGCTTCTGTCATTACAAATATAAATCTCCATATCTCATCTGTGCAGTCTTTACACCAGGCACGAATAGCACCTCTGGTTCCTTAATGTATCCCAACTGCTTCCCTCCCAATAATGTTCACAGCAGGGAACTTCCCTTGGAGTGCTGATCTGGGTAGCTGCAGCCAAGTAGGACAGGTAGGGAGGGCTTTAGCAGAGCAAATCCAGGGGTTTATTGCTCCAGGTTCCCTTATCAATCATGACAAATAGGAAAAATTCAGCCCAAACATTTGAAACAAATGGTTTGGCGTGGGATGGTGTCCTGGAAGAGCTGGTGTCTCTTTGTGAGTGCACAGGCAGCCCGGGCTGTGGGGCAGACACGGAGATGGGAAACACAGGTTTCACTCAAACACACCCTGACCCGCTGTTCAAACACAACCAGGGTGAAGCTGCATTCAAACAGAGGGTGACTGGGCACCCAAACACCCAGAGCTGGCCCCACACAGCTCCTGAGCTGCCACAGGAGCCCACTGGAGCCGCAGTGAGGGAAACTCCACCTCCCTTCACGGGACTGCTCCTCCTATCTCCTGACCCTTGAAAGGTCCTGTAAGAATTTTGCCTGCTCTCCACTGAGAGCAAAGGGCAGCAAATGCACCTCCAGCATTTTGGGTTAATATTCTCCAGTTCAGAGCCAACCAACTCCCTGCCAGCATTGGGGCACGCTGCAAAGACAGAGAAAAGCTTGGCCTGGAAGTAAAACTCCTTGATGAATCAAATGAAAACACAAGGACAAAGACACAGACGCTTAGAAACCAAGTAATAAGATTGTTCTACAAGACTTGCACACCAGGAAATATCAGGATGAATTGTGTGCAGCAGGAAAGTGTCAGTGAAAAGCATCTCTTCGAGGAGTAGCACTGGAGCAGAGCCCTTGTGTTGATTAATTGCCTTTAAACATTTGATCACCGTATTTAATCCAGTAAACCTCCAAGTGTTTCGACATATCTTTAGTGAAGACAGAGTCAGGCAATTATGTATAAAACATAAAAAAATAGTAGATACCTAGAAAAAAAAGGTCACAGTTTCCTTTTTGGAGTCTGCCTTCCAGGAACAGTCTTCTGTAACCACTTAAAATTTGCTGCTCTGCTAAATATTCTTGCCAGTACATTTGTTTTCTGCTGGCTAGTTGATAGTTGCAGGAAGCAAACTCAAAATCTTTTTTTTTCTGAAGTGGAAGAATATTTATGGCCTTTTTTTTTTTTTTCTAAATAATATTTACTGAGTTCTAACTTTCCTCAAGAGAAAGCCAGAGAACGAGCTCAAATATGTAAATCTAGTTCTGGGATATACAAAATACTCAAATCAAGGGAAGTAAGAAGCTAATCAACAGCCTGCAGACTGTGAAGAATGAAAATATACAATATAGAAATACACTACATTCTGAAGTTGTGCTTTTGTTCCCTTGGGTACAGAATTTACCACAATAAAGCACTAAGTCTCTGCAAATTCTTTATAAATTTTTTATGGGAAATTCTTCTATCATTCCTCGGGTTTTATGTTCACAGGATGTATTTGGGTTTGATGTTTGCGTGGTTAACTGTGAAATACGTGACTTAAAGTGACATCACGTACTTCAAGGTGGTTAGATAAGTGCAAGGTTACTTGTTTCTTAAAATAAGTGATCCGTTTTAATAACACATTTTTAAGGAGCTTGCTCCCTCTGCGCTGCCTCCAGAGGGTTTTATGGGACCTTTACACCGAACTATTTGCACGCAGCATCCCATTTCACCCTCCCATCCCATTTCATCCCTCCCCACTGGCCATTCCCACGCTGCTTTCGCATTCCTTTGCATTTTAGCCCTACAGAGAAACGTACAGAAGGAAATGAGGCAGGAGATTGCCTGTGGGTAAGGCAGCACCAGCAGGGTGGAAGGGCAGGACTGTCCCTGTCAGACACAGCCCTGCAGCTGTGCTGGCTGCAGGGCTCCGAGCAGGGACCTGCTCCTGCCACAGGGATGGAGGAGCCTCAGCCTGTCCCTGTGCACCCCTTCAGCGCAGTCCGGCCGGGAATGAGCCCTGTCCGGCCGGGAACGCAGCCCTGTCCGGCCGGGAACGCAGCCCTGTCCGGCCGGGAATGAGCCCTGTCCGGCCGGGAACGCAGCCCTGTCCGGCCGGGAACGCAGCCCTGTCCGGCCGGGAATGAGCCCTGTCCGGCCGGGAATGAGCCCTGTCCGGCCGGGAACGCAGCCCTGTCCGGCCGGGAA
>VWZT01012014.1:421388-460146 GCA_013397055.1 Pachycephala philippinensis
GAGGATGCTGAGCCCTGCCCATGGAGGATACTGAGCCCTGCCCATGGAGGATACTGAGCCCTGCCCTCGGGGGATGCTGAGCCCTGCCCGCAGAGGATGCTGAACCCTGCCCTCGGAGGATGCTGAGCCCTGCCCTCGGAGGATGCTGAGCCCTGCCCTCGGGGGATGCTGAGCCCTGCCCGTCTGTCCCGCTGGGAGCTGCTCCCCAGAGCCAGGCAGAGCTTGCTTGGAACAGAAATGGGGCTGGTTCTGGATTTTCTTGTGTTGCATTAGATTGTTCCCTGGATGGTTTTCTTCCTTCGCCCACGCCTCCCATACCCCCGCTAACACTTTGTCTAACTCTTGGCGGGTTTTCAATGTAAATATTTCTGCTCCTCTGAGGAATTTACATAAAGCCCAACTGCTCTGCCAAGGAGAAACACGTGGAGCTGTCAGGGCTCCTTGGTGACAGTTTGGGAGGACTCAACACTGCAGTCGCAGGACCAAGAAAGGGAACATTTCAACCTCCTCCCTTAATGTGCTCTACATTCATCAAACAACTTCACTTGAACAGTTAAAGCTTCAAAGCTTTGATGTGCCGCTCTGAAATAACAGCCCGAGGAGCTTTTTCACTGCAGCATTCACCAGGTTTGCAGCAGTCACATTTTGGGAAGTTTTGGCCATTTTGGGAGTACAGTGGCTGTTCAATAACCCAGGAATGCCCTGTTAGTCCAAACTGGCCCCATTTTATTCACCCCTGTGAACTCCATATGAAAACCTGGTCCCACTAAAGGCTGAGCCCATTTCTATAATGATGTTTTCTCCCAGTGTGGGCAAGAACAAACAAAAGCATTTGACTAGAAAATAGATCACCTCAATACAAAGAGTTTCATGTATCAACATCAATGGAAATCAGGACTCTAACACTGAAATAAATCTGGGGGAAAAGTTTTGTACGAATCACAAAACAACCATTACATGGAAGGTGAAACTGAGAAATCAGAGGTTAGAAGAAAAAATCAATACTGTTCTAGCTTTTTAATTAGTTGGAGTGTGAATTAATAGCATTACCTTGCAAAGTTGACTTTCTTGATAAAGAAAAATCAATCCAGTTCTGAGGGCCTTTAAGTAACACTCCTAAAAGAATTATCATATGTCTGCCATATGCAAAAATCAAGAAAACTTGTTTTTAGGTTGAGGTGGAAAAAACCACAAAGAAACAAGCAAAAAAGCTTTCTCCCAAATCTGAAATTCCAAAATTTTTTGAGGGTAGAATTGTCATCCCTAATAACAAATGGGAATCAGTAAGATTTCATCAGCGTAGCTGAATAATTACAAAATCACTCAGGAAAATGAAATTCCCTGGTGTGTCTGGTGCTTTCTCCAAACTTATTCTTGTGCTGGCTATCCAAGCTGTATTTGATGTCAATTATCATAGCAGACAGGAACAGGGAATGAAGAATACAGACAGCAGTGGCTCCTGAAATTCTTACTGTTGAAATTATTTAAAACATCCTGAGGCAAATAAAAAGCCTACTGTAAAAATTGCTGACAAAGAGCAGCATAACTCACGCACAGTTTAACGTGAACCGACCCAAAGTGCCACAGGATATTTTTTCCCTTGTAGCTTTATCAATTAAACATCTCCTTGAGCAATCAGTTCATGCATCCCCCACCCGATGGCCACGCTGGGGAAGGAGGCAGTGTTTGCTGTGAGTGGGTGCCCTGTGAGGATGTGAGACCTTGGAGCTGTTTTACCAACCCTAACACACATCACAGCACCCTCCCCATGCAGGGAGGCACTCGGTGCTTTACACAGCCTCTCCCCTCCCTCCTCTTTACAGAGTGGGGGTCCTGAGGAGCCCCAAGCCTTTGGTGATGTGACCAGTTACAGCTCTGAACAGAGACTGAGCCGTGCTGCACAGGATTAGCTCATTTCACAGCTCTTTGGGTGGCGTGAATGCAAAATAATGGAGCCAGTGGCTTACACTGGACTGAGAGCTCGTGACTGAACATTTTCCCCAGCATCCCGGCACTAATCCCACCCTAAATCCTTACGTGATCTGTCCCTGTACACTGCAGCAGCCTAACCCTATGAGTTCTCCCACAGTGCACCGTATGGAAAACAAATACAAGTGGTTCTGTTTTAGGGTGGATCATTTTATCTTCCTTCTACCAAAGCACTCAGGCTTAGTTAGTCCCAAATTATCTGGCACTGCACTCCAGCTCGTGCCTATTTTACAGCAACGCAGTGTTTAACATTAGGCATCCATATAAATAAATAGATAGCAGACTTTAAGATGACTAAATTAGAATAAATACAGATATGACAAGAAAAACCCACCCCTGTTTACCAGTTAACCAGATTAGATCTGCTCTCACTAAACCTGAGCATTTATTTTAACCAATATAAAAAATATGTATCTATTTCTGATTTCTCTGGTATCAACCAGCAGATTTTTAACTACAAATACCTGTGCCTCTGAGACATTAATTTCTACACTTATCTTCATAAGGATTTCCAAACTCATCTTTATACAAAGCATATTCTATAGTCCCTTGCATTAGGTATATGCATGGAACAAGCCCAGATTAAACCTTAGGAGAACAAATAAAAGCAAAACATTAAAATCCAATGATCTGAGAAAAATAATTCTCAAACAAAAAATACTTAGAACATTAAAAACCTGGGAAAAGAAAGAAATTAAAAGGAAATGCAATAATTATTTTTTTTTAAAGAACAGGTAATGTTCTGAATCAGAATTTTCAACTTATCCAACTTCTTTTTTAATGGCAAATTAATGAACTTTATTTCAATTTAATTTTATTTATCCATGGGGTTTGTCCGTTTATGATTTTCACATCTCCTATCTCTCCTTGCTTAGCCGCCGGCGCTGTCCTGGGGTCACATCTCGGAGCAATTCCTGCGGGAGCTGCTGCTCCATCCCTCGCTCTGAGTGTCAGCCCCGAGCTGTGAGGATGTCAGCCCCGCCTGCCCCCGGAGAGCGTGGCCCGTTTTGGGAGCACGTGTGAGGCATTAAAGGAGAGCTCGGACAGCTCGGGGTGAGCGAGGTTTAGGGGCAGGCTCCGCAGAGCCGGGAGGAATGCGGAGCTGGCTCGGGACCCGCTCAGGCAGCTCCTCTTGGCCGCCCTGTCCCGACTGGAATCTCGCTGCTGAGCCAGCTCGCGTTGCCTCTGAAATTGGGGAGGACTCTACTCTTTTTTAAAAAAAAAAAAGGGAAAATCCCTCCTCAGCAGCTGCACATTTCCTGCTAGAACAACAACTCCAAGCCTGTTCCTGGCTGTTAATGTCATTATCTACCAGAAGGAGTGGAGCTCAAGAGCCTGGGGGAACGGGTGCTGGGGAGTGGAACGAAAACCCCAAATTTACCATCTTCTCTTTACTGGCTTCTCCAAAGCATGACTCCTCTGCCATTTCTGAGCTAAAATTAATGCTCCCCGTGAGCCAAAGGTTTTATTTCTGTCGGTGGGCTGGGTGCCAGCAGTGTTCTGAGGGAGCTGTTCCTGTGACACTGCCCGTGCTCAGCGGGTGCTGCCCTGCCATCCACCCCCCCGGCACCCTGGGGCTCCTTGGACCAAGGGACCTTGACCCCTGGGCAAAAGCAAAGGACACCACTCACCTCTGCTGAGCATTGCTCTGCCTGCCCATTGCTGGTTAAAGGCAGCAGCTCAGGAGCACAGTAAAAAGGGTCCAATTCCTTTAAAAAGAAAAATGTGATTGTTTCTGCGCTAATGCTGCTGATCACCAGCAGCAGAACAATAATCTTTGTCTATATTAGACTGCAAAACTGGTGTTTCCCCCTCAAACTTCCCCCTTTTCTATTAGGGTTGTGAGTATTCCACTCTTAATGCAGATCATGTTCTAGTTTTCCCACTCAGTAGTCCAAGGCAACACTCACAGCATTTTCCTGTAGAAACTGTGAATATTTCATGCGGGGGGGAGAGGAAATCAATTTACATTAAGTGGATTTGTAGAGTTTTCAAATCCTCCTCTTTCTGACTATAAATTCATTCCGTTTGGAAACTGCCCACTATTCCTTTAACAGAACAGCAAAGTTGAAGACAACTTTTCAGCCCTCATTATGATAAACTAAACTTTCTGAGTTTCACAAAACCAAACTGAACTCCCTCACATTAATCATTCATGTCTTATGTGTCTGACATGCCAACAGGCAACTTTCAAACATTCCTGGTCCAGTCCTTCCTAACTGAAAGCCAACAGGGGAGTTCCATGTTCAAAAACTTCAATATTCTATGACAGAAATACAGATAAATTCACACATTTCCTGTTACTATCCATATCCTGCTATTTCTCTTACAAAGGTGTGCTGAGGACTTGTTTCATGACAAATGAGTGATAACACAGGCAAAGTATTGTATCTCCAAAGGTTTCAGCCTGTTTTGACATGGAAATTACACCTTCTATGGATTACAGCTTATCACAAAGCAATCCTGGTTCTCAGCAGGCCGTCCTCAAGGTGCTTAAGGAAAATATTTTTTTTTTTTTGTTAGTTCACCTTTCCAGGCTGTTAGAATGGACTCCCATGAGAAAATACTTTCTGGGATGTTCCTGTTAATAACATTAACAGTAGAAATTAACAATAGTAAACTCCTGCCATATTGTTAAGAGGTGCTGTATTTCATCATAATGACTGCTGGGGTTTTAAAGTTACCCAAAAGCAAGAAAATTAGCTGCAACTATATTCCTTTCTCATGTGAATTCAATGGACTTCCTGTATTCTTTATAGTGAGGATTTAACTTGTGTAACAAAGTGCCAAACTTTGCATTGATTTTTAAATCATGAGCTTTGTTATTATTTTTTCTTTTTGCCTAATTGTGGTACATTCTGCAAGAGTCACAGTTTTAATTCTGTTTTTGTCAAGTTCTTTCTGTCAAAGTCCACCCAGTGAAAAATTATACCTGTTCTGCAGATGTGGGCAAGATTCATTGTTTTTCCTCGATCAATATATAAATTGGCCAACACTTAACTTGCCATAAAAATTAATTGGCTTCACACTGATTTGTCCCTCTCATGGTAGCACTAATATTTGTGTACAAATGGGAATTGGTTCTTCCCTTATTTTATTTTCTTATCAGTTAGGATGTTAAACAAACCTCGGGATATTGCATGCTCAGGAAAAAGAGAAAAGGATGAGGTTCGGGTATGTTTTAAAGGCAAAAGTCCCATTGCCTCACTGAAAGCTCAGTGAGAAGAGACAAATTAAGGAACAATGGCCCTGAAGTGCAGGAGGACCGGGAGCGCTTTCCTGTGAACGGGGCAGAGTTTAGAGAGGGGAAATTCTGTCCGTGCCTGCACTTCACCAGCTCCAGGGAGTGCCGGGGCTGCTCCCGCAGCGCTCCTGGCTCCCGACATCCAGGAAAGTCATGGAGCAGAACCTAGGATGGGATAGAGAACAGAATCCGTGATGGGATGGAGAGAAGAATCTGGGATGGGATTGGGAGCAGAAGCTGGGATGGGATCGGGAGCAGGAGCTGGGATGGGATCGGGAGCAGGAGCTGGGATGGGATCGGGAGCAGGAGCTGGGATGGGATCGGGAGCAGAATCTGGGATGGGATCGGGAGCAGGAGCTGGGATGGGGTCGGGAGCAGGAGCAGGAGCTGGGATGGGATCGGGAGCAGAATCTGGGATGGGATCGGGAGCGGGAGCTGGGATGGGATCGGGAGCAGGAGCAGGAGCTGGGATGGGATCGGGCCCAGAATCTGGGATGGGATCGGGAGCAGAATTTGGGATGGGATCGGGAGCAGAATTTGGGATGGGATCGGGAGCAGGAGCTGGTGAAGCCTCGCTGATGGAGCGCTCCGGAGGGGAGCACGGAGGAAGGGTCACAGCGGGGTTCTGGTGGGGAGCACTCAGTGCACGAAGAGCAGAGGCAGCTCCTCGAAAATGAGGAGAGAAGCAGCTGTTTAATGATTCACAGCAAGGATGTGGCAGGAAGGATTAACACCTCACGGTCAGGCAGAAAACTCCCCCAGCACTGCGTTTGCTAAAATGAGCCACATGGAGCAAAGGACTGAGGTGGAACAACGCTGAATTAGTCCTGACTCGGCAGTATCTTAGTAAAACATGCATTTTTTTCCCCAGATTCAAACAATTCTTTAAAGTGGCACTGCCCCAAACTACATTTGAGGGAAAACCAGCTGCCTTAAGAATTCCTAATTTGCATCTAATCTTCGTGTGAGGACTCTCACAGAGGGTGCAGCAGCCAGGAGCTTATAACTCTGCAAAAGTGCAGCTGCACATGTTCCCCTTCTGCAAAGAGGAAAGAGAAAACAAAGCCCTGGAGAAAACTCAAAGTGGTTGAAACTGGCGTACAAAATTTTCCTTCTAGATGTAAGGCAATTTTCTCTGGATCCGGGGAGCCCTGAGCTGTGCTGCCCCGCCCGGGCTGTGGCTGCTGCCGCCTCCTCTCATCACCTCCTTCCCTGTGGCAGCTCCGTGCCCTCTCTGTACCAAACATGCCTGGATTTACACCCCGCTGCTGTTCCTAGGAGCTGAAAGGCAGCTGCCCGAAACACCAGGATTTACAGCTACTTTGTGCCCAAGAGTGTCAAAATGTAACTTCAGCACGGGTAAAAATCAAGGTTGCTGCTACATAGTCTATGCTATGTAGCCATATGGGGTTTACAAAATATTGCAGCAGTTTGACACAATTCTTCCTCTGTTGTCTCTTCTGAGTTTTTCCAGAGCACATTGTGATGCATTTCAGCCTTGACATTCATCTATTCTGAATTTCTACCCTGTGCTGTAATTTCTTGGATCACAGAAATGAAATGTTAGTTCCTCTCTAGTTGCTCCTGCTATAAAAACATCTTGCTAGAAACAGAATTTTTTTTCAGATAATCATTTTACAAAATGTACTCACTACAAAACATCTGGGCAGGTCAAGACTAAGCTGCCTCCAGCTACAAACCTCCATCAGTCTTCACATCCTCCCACACACCCTGAAGGTGTCAGTGGATTTCTGCTATCTGTTTGCTGGAGACAGTAGTTCATCCGAGTTGGTGAGGAGCAGAGCATCACCACTTTTTAAATCTGTCAAAAGGAAAGTCTGTCTGTCCCTGAAATGTTCCTGAATAACAACTGACTGTTGCAATTGTGTATTAACTTCTGTCTCTCAGACAAAACAAAGCATTGTCAGAATAGTGGTGATTAAAACACTGTAAGTAACAAAACACATCTCTATCCCATCCACAGCAAGTCTTTTCTTCATAAGGAGAATTTAAACAAGCAATGTTTTAATCCTGTGAAAAAACTGGGATAACTTATTCATCCTGAATCATGAGAAGTTTCGTTTTTAGACAGAAAGCCATTTTCCACTTGTGGGAGCTTGACCAGAAAGCACTGTCCCTGTTCTGTGGGTGGAATGAAGCTCAGCCAGCAGTGCTGGTCCCTGGGGACCCAGCTGTGATCAGGGCTGTCACTGCTCATGTCCCTGTCCTGCTCCTCTCTGACAGAGGCGAGTCCAGCCTGCTCCCCCTGCTCCTTGCACCCTGAATTAACAGTTTATTTATTAACTCTGAGGTGACTTCTCAGCTCCACAGCCCCATCTGAGCCTCCAGGTTCCCCAGGCTGGGCACCACCTCTGCCCCACGGTGCTCTGACCCATCATTTATAGATGTTCCCTGTGTTCCTAATTCCCTGTATCCTTCCCTAACTGATTACGCATTAGTCCCAGTTGGGAACACCTCGTCTTTCAAAATGAAAGAGAAATTTACCCACCTCAGCAGCTCCTCAGAGCTATGTGAGAAATGCAGACAATTTCAGAGAAACCCCTGCCTAAGAGGAGATTTAACTCGCCAGGAGTTAAGCTGTGGAATGATAAATGCTCTGTGAAGTTTTGTTTCAAGAGGTGATATTCAGTTCACAGACATTCTCTTTGTAACTATTTCCTAAAATAGACATGGTTTGTTTCAACTTCCTTTTGTTTTCTATTGCTCAGTGATTGGCATTTTTCCCACACACATCAGAAGAAGAGGAATTAAGAAGTCAGACTCAAACTTTAATAAAGAAAAACTATTTATTTGGACTTGGTATTTCTTACTTTTCCTTGTTACACTTTCCTCTGTTAAACTGAGAACATTGTGTGGAACAAACAAACAGCATTAAGAATGGGATGGGATCCACTTCAAATGTTTCTCCCATTACTGCAGCATTTCAATGGATAAGACAGGTTTCTAAGCCAGATTCTATGCTCTCAGTTTAAACGTATTATTCAGTCATAAACTCAGATAAATAACTTGTCTGTTACTCTTTAAAGCACATACTTCAACACAGTGATCTTGCAGCCAGAATTTCTTTTACATTTTAAATTCTACTTTTATTTCATGAGGAGCCCTGCTCAACCAGATGAAACCACTTTAGAGTGAAATAATAAGTGGCATGACAGAAAGGATCTGTGCTGCTGTTGTATGAAAGCTTCCAGGGATGCAGAGCCATTTCCCAACCTGCTGAAGTAAATTCATTTGAATTTACTTCTGTAAATTTGCTTAAGTCATTTCCTTAAGTAAATTTACAGTTGTCTAAATTTATATTGTTTGAAATGATTCCATGGAATTCATTGGAGGCACAGCAGTGTGAGAGAGAACAGGTCTGGCCCAGTGCTGCCACACTCACACACAGCTGGAATAATCTCTCCGTCCATTCCTTAACAGTAAACCCAGCCATCAATTAAAAGCCAAATGAGAAATTGTATCCTGCAAGCTGCAGATGTCAGAGGCAAGCAGTCTTCCTACCAAATTCAGTGTACACCCCCTCCAGCAGAGCCACACACATTCCACACAGCTCCTTACCACCCATCGTCCCCACCGACAAATATCCCACGTGTTTCTGTGCACACCTCAGCTTTGTCCCTAAAGCTTGCTCACAGGGTTTGGAACCTGTGTATTAGATACCCAGAGGCGTTTGGGCTGGTTCTGTTCTCACTGATTAATACCTTTCTTCAGCAAATTCTTCAGCAAGTATAAAAAATAAAAAACGTACAAGAAAGGCAGAACAGGTAACTAGATGTATTCCCATTGCCCAGACCTCATACTGCAGCTTTATTAATTCTCTTCACAAACTTTTATCCCTAGTTCTCCTTTCAAACAGCTATTCCAATGATAAATTATACCCTTTCACTGGGAAAACAACATAAAGTAAATATGGCAAACAACAAGTTAAATAAAATATTTTATGATGTCAAAACAGATTTTCTAATTGAACAAATTTGCTGATTTCAGAATGTTTTGCTGCTTGAACGTTTTTAGCATTTGAATTTTTCACATCTGATTTGGAATTTCAGAAGGAATTTTATAAGTCAAGCTAGGAGATAAGCAAAGTGCTTCATTATCAGATAACCACTAAAATTAACAAAAAACATGGAGCACAGGCTGGTCTGGGTGGAGTCTGAGACTCCCAACCCACCTGTACCTGCCATATAGGAGACAATTAGACATGTTCATGCCACATTCTCCTGCATTCTGCTGCCTAAAGAAAAGAGAGACGCCTGATAAATGTAACATTTCTATCTGCATCCTGTGATCCCAGTCATCTTCACAGTGAAAAGGAAAAAAACACAGGTTTGTTTAGGAGCCTCCCAGTAAATCATCATAACTACAGCATGAGGGGGAACCTGGGTAAATAAAGCCAAGTGCATTTTGTAAATGATGTACACAAAATTCACTCTTCACTGCTCAAGTGCCCACCTCTAAGAGGCCTCCCGGGACATTTAGGAGTCCTTAGTTTGAAAAACTGTCAGCAAAACAACACACTTTGCTCCTGGCCCTTAGGGATGCTTCATGTTTTCTGTAGCTTACTCCATCTTTATCAAAAGCCCGACAGAAAGAAGATAAACTGGCCTGAAAACAGCTTTAAAAGAAAAATATGATAAAATATTCAGAAGAACTTGTAAGAGATGTATTCTAGGAAATGTTTAAGAATTTGAATCTTCCCTTGCCGTTCCCATTCAGTGCTGTAAGTGGGTCAGAGATGCTGCAATGCCTCCTCCCAGCACCTCAGAGTCTGAGCTCTTCTCCATTCCACTGACAACACAAAGAGACACCTCCATCTCCAAGAGCAAACAAAACCAGCTATTTTTCCAGTTTCTTGCTGCAATATGTTAATTTGGTGAAATTGAAACACGTTACCAAAATTGATCAGTTTTGTTCAAACTTTTCCCTGAGTTTCCTCAGATTTTTGTATTTTTTGGCTCTTATTTCTCAGATTCAGAATCCTGTGCTCCCTAGAAAGGGCAGTTCAGACTAGAACCGGGACTGGAACCATCAAAATCCCTCTGTTATCTCAGCGTGGACTGAGATCAAAAGCAAAAACCACAAATGAACTCTTCTTTCTGACCACTCCAGGGAGAAAGCAGCATTTCATCCCAGGCTGCTGCAGACAGCACAAACACACCCACAGAGCACAGAAACAAAAGGTCTCAAGCTGCACTTGGCACTTCACCTTCTTCTCCAACCTGAGCACTAATCAGCCTCTAGCAGTGACAAAAACAGAACTCACAATGGTGGGAAAAACATAATGTTGTAGCCACAAATGGCACCTGAATTGCGACTAAAAATGCCCACAAAAACCATGAGAGAAATACAAAGAAATCACCCCAGGCACCGCAGTTTGTGCAGCCCGAACCAGCAGCTGTCACTTCACTTACCAATTTGTGGGTGAGCTGGATGGTGATGAGGGGAGATCCTGAGAGGTTGTAGGACAGCTTGGGCAGAGGTTCCACTTTGATGGAGATAAGATAACTGCTTGCTGAGATCATGTAACCTTTGTAGGCAGCAGCTTCAGCAATCCTTGGGAAGAAGTAAAGACATTAAGGAAGAAAAATAACAACTATTTTATAGTTCATCCTTAACACCCACAACAAAGGGACACAGGACCTCCTTCTTCCATTCAAGCCAATTAATTTCCCTAATTTCTCTATTTCTCTAGGGCAGTGAGGTCTGGCCACCAAAGATCCCACAGGACTGGAAGCCACAGCCATAAAGTGCAGGGAAGAGCTTTGGACACCTGGGGACTTGATACCAAAGGTCCTCCTTCACTCTGTTCCTCTTTGCAAAGGTTTACAAGCCTTGCTGAAGGTGTTTTAGGGAATTAGACAGAATCCTATGAAGGCATCTAAAAACACCCTGAGCAAAGTGAGGAGGAGGCTTTCGGGGGGTTTCAGGCTGGCTGATCAAACAGATGTATCAGTGTGTGAGACACACAGACAAAATGCACATATACAGGAATGTACTTAGAAATAATTTATAGTTTTACCTTGAAAAATAGATTATGTCCAGTTAGATTTGTTAGAGGGAAAGACAGGTCACAATACAAACAGCTGAACTTGACTGAACACCTGATTAGTCCTGGAAATGCATTTATTCTAGGGGAAAGTAATTTTGCGGTACATAAGAACTCTTATTTTAAGGTAAAACTTATGAGTTTGGCGTTTTCACACATTTAGGAGTAACGGAGACCCATTTGGCTTCAGGGTGAAAGTTTCTCTGCTATCAGTAACAAATTGTGCAGGGTTGAATGGCTGCTGCCATCTGCCCCTGAGCGTGAGCATGAGTGGGTTTGACCAGGAGAAATTGGAGCCACGGTGAATTAACCACCAGCGTGGGTTTCCAAACACAGCCCACCACTGGAAAGGGCCAGTCTGAAACCAAGTGAAAAACCACCTTATTTACACCCACCACCTGTTTCAGTGGTTTCCTATTTTTATTTCAGCAAAAAAAAATAAGGAAAGAAAAACTCCTGTCAGACATTCAAATGCCTTCACTCAGCTCCTTGGCAGGGTCACATGGAACAGAACTCATTTAGCACAACCCCTGAGTTCTGACCTTAAAACACCCCTCAGGGTCAGAGATTACTTCTGCTCCCAGTAACCAGCATGTGAATGGAACTCGTTCATCTGAAGGCAGAATTTGCCACTCTGACATGAAAATTTTAAGTTTTGAGAAGGACTCATGAATTTAAAATCATCATCTGACTTTTTGAGATTTCTCCCACACAGATTAAGATCATGGACATTTTTTCACAGTTTTATCTGCTTGTTTTAACTTTAGAGACCTTGGTGAACTTTGAAATGTGAAAAATCTCCATCACAAGCAGGGAGCAGTGTTTGTGTGCATGCACGAGCCTTTTTCCCCTTGGCCTGGTGTCAGGTCCACATTTACCCCAACTGCGTGTGAACGGGAGCAGAACTGGGCTCAAAACATTCCTGTGTTCCATTTTTTTGGGTAAAGAATCAAAAGTTGCTCCTCTTAGAAACTGATATTTATGCAGTCTGAAAATAGAAGTCATCTGTCTGCATAGCACAAAAGCTCCAAGAGTTTTGGTTTTGGTTTTCCACCACAAAAAAAAAAAAAAAAAAAAAAAAAAAAAAAAAAAAAAAGGACAGGTTTCAAATTACAGGTGTTTAAGCAGCCCGGTGCTAGAAGGAGCACAAAAGGAATTCTTTAAAACAAACTACTCTGAGAAAAAGCTGTTTTTCTACTGAAAAGTAAGCAAAAAAGTTAAAATAGTAGAGCACAAAAAAGGGAAAGCAAGCAGAAGAGAAGTGCATACTTATTTTTAAAACATCTTTGAGTACCTGGGGTTTGATTGCACAGAGGAAAAGCTGCTAAGGCAGCATTCCCTGTGTTATTACCTTTTTAGAGGCTGTTTTGGACAGACCTGCATCTACAGTTTTACAGACATGATTTTGTAAGGCATTACACACTGCAAACATTTCAAGCAGTTTGAATTAATTATGGAAATCTAGGAAACATTTCTTCTCCCTTGTCTTTGTGTTTCTCTTTCACATTGTGACAGGGCAGACCCTTCCTTCTCAAAAGGAGTGCTAAAAACACACAGAGCTCAGGGGAACAGGAATGGATCTCCAGTTGTCCCATCCCACAGATTTCAGGGAATGCACCCAAAGTGACCCATCTGTTCCATGTGCTGCATCAGAGCCCCCGGATCTGTGACAATGCATTAAATACAGTGCTTTGACATGCAGCATCTTTCATCTGAGTGTGTTTGCTAAACTTTGACCTAAGTCAGGATCATTTTAATTCTCTTTGTCCCGTTGAAAGACTGAGATTACATCTTATTACCTTAATAAATTGCATTGATCCTCCTCTTTGAAAAACATAAGCTCTCATAAGTTATTGCCTCTATTTCTTCATGTCGGTACGAAATATTGCACACTGATCCCCTACAGTCCTGCTAAGTGTCCTTTCCTTGAGAGAGCAGGGCAAACAACAGCACAGCTTGCTCTTGATTTAGAAACGCCATTGGTAATCGCTGTGTGATTATCTCAATGGGATCCATCTGCACTCTGATCCAATCTGGATCAATCAGGCAGGAGCTCTTCACCCTGAGGTTCACAGAGGAGTTTCTGTGACCTTCCCAGGCACTGCAGGGAAGGGAGGGAGGCAGTCCCTGACTCTCAGGGGAGATGAGATGCTGCACCTTTCCTGCTGGCACAAACAGCCCAGCAGAGATTCCGAGGGGCACAGACTGGAGTGCAAACTGATCCACACACCCCAGCGAAAATCAAATGAGAACACAGGCAGATACTTGCCTAAAAGGAAAGTGTAGTGATTTGTGTGACTGGCCTTGCAAAACCCCCCTGGGGAGCTGTACTGCAGAGGGTTACACAGCTCTGCATTTACTTTATCTTATCTGCTAATGATTTCACTGATGTAGTACATAAAACAAAAGGTCTTTAAAAGAATTGCCTGGTCTCCTGTTCTAAAATTATCTTATGGGTTTCTAGGATTAGGATTCAGATTTTGTCTGAAGAGGGATGTTATGTTTCCTTACTTGTTTCATTTAAGTGCAAGCTTTATCTTTATCTGTGCCAGGAGAAAAGATGCAATCTGCTTTTATGAGACAGATTAAAATTATGAAATTCTAGTACCAGATCTGATGAATGGAAAGAGAAGACAAAGAAAGACAAACAGGTAGCTATGGGAATCTATTTTATTGCAACCTGAAATAAAACACGTAATGTAAACTTTAATCTCCCTCTAGTTAATGACTACACGCCCTCGGTGTGGCAGAACCAGGACTGTAATTTGTTTACAGCTGATAATGGCAGGACTGGTTAAAGGTGTATCACCAAGGTGATGAACAAGCTGTTACCTCCTGAGAGCTCTGAGATACTCACTTGGTGTCCATGGGGTTGATGCTATGAAAGAAATAATGCATGTTGTGGTAGAGCAGGCCGACGATGGTGATCCAGGCTGTGGAGAGGGAACAGGGGTTATTCCTTAGAGCAATGGTTCCAAGCAAGAGAACTTCTCTCCTAGGCCTGAAGCTCTGTGCTGAGAGCCCTGACTTGCACAGACCTTCACATCTTTGCTTTAGCAGAGTTCTGATTGTTCTTTCAAGTGAAAAAGTGCTAACATGTTGTACAGCACAGGTATCAAAATAAAACAGAATGTAGATGCCTGTGCTGCACACCTGAACCTCCAAAACCATCAATTGTCAGCTATAACACACACACCTCCCCCAGCAGCAGAAAGGGGGGCAGGACACAGCAGGGGCTCCCTGGGAGCCACAAGGGTCTCGAGGGCACCCCCCACACCTCCAGGAGCTGGCAGCTGGTGGGACTCCAGCAGCGCAATCAGTCCCAATGCTCTGTTTGCTGCCCACATTCCCAGAAATTCTGGGCTCTCCAGCAGCTGAGTGAAGAGACAGGTGTGTGTTTTCCAAGAGTGAGCCACACAGATGTCTTTTACTATTCCTTTTGCTGGGTTCCAAGTATTTATAGTGTCAGCTGTTTAAGGTGAAATAACAGATTTTTTAGGTTAGCTCATCTGGACAGTGTGGAAGTGTGGCCTGAAGGCTGAAATTGCTCAGAAGTGAGCTTTAGCTGGAAAAGAGTAAAACATTTAATGCTCTGGATCATTTCAGGGTACAAAGCATGACAATGTTCTGAAGAAAAAAAGAGAAGCTCTGCATGGTGAGAAACTGTATAGGTGGGAAAGGAAAAAGTCCTCTCACATGCTATTTTTGGCATTACAAGCTGGTTTGCAATTATAGTTATTCAAACCTGGGAGGACTTGCAGTCTCCAGCCAGAGCCCCTGCCAGTGCAAAGAAACCAAGCTGTCACCACAGATCAGGCAGACAGTTCAGTAATTATTAGAGAATTTCTCACTGCAGGTTATTTTCAGCTAACTTTGCACTTTATGAAAGAGGGACCGACCATCCCTCAGCAGAGGTGACTGCAGAGAGGCCTCTGGGTGAGTAAATTCTGTGGGTTGGAACTCAGGGCACAAAAGTCAGATTTTCAAAGATTTGAGGATGGAGGTCAATGCTTCTGTAAATGGGTTCCTTCAGTCTCCGAGTAAAGCAGAGATAATTAACTTCAAACATTGTTATTTTAGAGTCTTGACTGAAGCTGCAGGTTTTAGCCATACTTCTTTCTGAGATTTTAAAAATTTTAGCATAGCTATGGATTTCTGAGTTCTGCCTTTTTGCCATGAGTGCAGTCTGTATCTTCATTCTGTTCCTGTAGCTGCTATTGCTTAAACCTAACATTTTATAGTTTAATTTTATACAAAGGACCAATTTCGCATGAAGGGATAGGTAACACCTGATCTGTTATCCTAGAATTTCTTTAAAATAACCAGTTCGGATAATTAGAAAAAAAAATTATGAAATTATAGCTTCTGTGATGTAAAAATGCGTCAAAATTAAACGGCTTCAGTCTCTGTTGCCCAGCTCTATTATTCAATATTAATTCAGCTAATGTGCAAACTCTACCACGTTAATTGCTCATTAGTATGGCAGGACCACTGCTGCTGCCTTAGACTCAGTACAATCCACAGGGATCAAAGCAGTTTTACTTGGAAAAATAAAGTGAACCAAAACCTGATCTAAAGCAAAATCATTTTAGGATACCCTGAGCACACAAGTCCACTTCTCCCTTTAATCTTTTCCTTACCTTTTCCATGGAAAGCTTCACTGGGAATGGAGATGTAACTCTGCCCTTGAGATGGAAATCGATAGTGGGACCTGTTCAGGGTCTGAGGATGCATTTTGACCACAGCGTAATCTGTGTGATAACCCAAACAAAAATATCACCAAATCAATAGCCTCTACAGCCTGCCTGAGTGTTTAACCAGGCTTCCCTAATAGCTATAGCAACTCTCGGGTTTAAAACCCAGATGTTTGCAGAAAATATGGTAAATCCCCCAAGTCCAAAATTGCCTTTTACATCTGACACCTTTATGGCAGAGAAGGTGGCACGAGCACTGTTAATGCACCACGGATCACTTCACCCAGGCTCAGAGACTGAGCTTCCCAGGGCAAGAAAACGCATTAACAGCCCCTTGCACTGACATTTGCAGGCAATATTTCAGTCCTGCATCTGAGAATCCCGGTGTCCAAGAGAATCCTTGCAGTGATGAATGGTCCTGCTCAGGTTATTCACCCCTCACAAGGCACAGCAGGCAGCCAGAACAGGTAAAATACCTTTGATCCCTGTAGCATCCAAAGATGCAGATGAAATTAGGGTGCTAGGATGCTAGCCAGCAGTAAAATAAAATTCTCCAAAAAGGTCAAAACCATTCCTATTATTTCCAGTCTCTCGCAAAACCCTTGCAAGGATTAAGGTTTTGTAGCACCCAAACTTCCACGTGCTGTATATATAAGCTCTGGGCCCTTTATCAGCATAGCATTACTCAGTTCTTCACACATAATTCTTACTCTGAATTCCTCCCCAAACAACCTCTGGGCAGCTCAAGCACAGCCGGAGCCGATTACCTCCAGTCTGACTGCACCGTCATCCTCCTACAAATAAAGCTCAGCTTTGGGTTCAGGAGAGGGAAATGGTGCTTTCTGATTTCTCCTCGGTGCTGGCAAAGGAGGGGCAGCGAGCACAGAGCCCTCAGGAAGCCGGGCAGCGAGGGGGAGCAGCTCCTGAGCCCCACCTGCCACGGACGAGGAGCCCTCGACGGTCAGAGGCAGCGAGCTCCCGTCCAGGTGCTGGGACACGTGGGCCATCACCGTGTCGATGGTGTGGATCAGGCTGCCGAACACCAGCGGGGTCTGGGGAGGGAGAGACACCCGGGGCTGAGGCAGGGAACTGCTCTGGGCAGCCCCAAGTGCGGGGTGCCAGGGTAAATCCCTGCCCCAAACCGAGCCAGGCTTTTCCCACCACCCTTCCACGCTCGGTGGGTAAAACGTTACTCAGTGATGCCACCCAGAGCGTAACCTTACAAAACTCTGTGTTTTATAGAATGGCTCCAAATGACTGCTCCCGCCAGCATCTGACAGTCAATTACACCCAGGATTCAGCGGAATGAGGCCAAGAACCGTGCAGGACTTTTTTGGCAATATATAAAGATTGGTATCAGGTCTCTCTTGGAACACGAGCTGAGACACTACAGTTTGGCCTTTCTTTCATCTTTATTCAAATGCTTCTCAGTATAAAAGCTACTTTAACCCTGCAGGCTGAAACTTGATTCACAAAATCTCAGATTTAATGCGTGTCTCAGTGAAAAGGAAATCTATTTTATCTGAAATCCATTTACACCAGAGATGATCAAGGACTTTACGCTAAGAACTTAAATCAATTAGACATCATTTGGTCTTAAAAGCATTTTAGGCTTCAGTGAGACCTCCCTGTGCTTTAGCTTCTCCTTCTCTCAGTTTAAAAGCCCTCTCTTCTGAAATCTGTGCTTTCTTAAGATTCAAGCAAAAAACTCAGGAAATTTCTGGATTCACCCTGCAGGTATTTAATCAGTGAGATAAAATAAGTCATAGTGACAAAGGGTCCCAGCAAGACAATAACAGAGACAACCAGTTCTGTTCTTATCCGTGTGAATTTATGCAACTGAAGTAAATCACAAATCTGAGCCCACTGGTCTTACCTCTGGTCCATCAATCCAGTTGGACAGCAACATAAAGTCTTCAATAGCTTTTAAAAATGCCTAAAAGACAAATAAAATTCAATTATTTATTAATCGGCTACATGTCCTGGCAAGGATCCGAGGCAGATCAGTGCTGGGATTTTTCCCAGGTTTATGTTAAGATGACAAGCCCACTTCCATTCAAGTCCCAGCTCCATCTCCACCTGCCTGCACTCTCACCGTGTTCTGCGTGGGGACTTCTCAAAGCAACAATCATTTTAATGAAGTCCCACCACTGCGTAACTCCCCAGTGCAGTCGTTACCCCACAGCTGAGCTGACACTGGCACTGAGACTAAAGTGAACTGATTCTCCAATTTTATCTAAACTCACACGACATCAGTGAAATCATAGAAGGGTTTGGGTTGGAAGGGACCTTAAAAATCATTTCATTCCAGCCCCTCTTCTGTGGGCAGGGGCACCCTCCACTACCCCAGGCTGCTCCAAGCCCTGCTCAGCCTGGCCTTGGGCACCTCCAGGGCTGGGACTCGCTCTGTCCAAGTGCTGAGCACAGCACAGCCCCAGCCCGGGGGAGTCCTGGTGTACACACACAGGAGGAGAAACGGGAGCACAGAAAATTGCACTGAAAATTAAAATAAAAAACCCCACGTTTCCTGCTTAAACTTATCTATTAAAATGCCTTCAGGGAATGAATGCAGCAAAGTTCCACTGTGAAATGTGGAAGACAGCACACGACAGCACCCAAGTCAGATTTGTCAGCAGCAATTCATTACAAATGTGCCTCAGTAATCAGAAAGTTTATTGCATATCACTTAAATCAAATTTCATTGTGCTGTGAGGCATGCCACAATCAGGCAGAGATAACTTTACAGAAAATCACACGCGTGCTCGCTGCCTGTCTTTCAGGGAATTAGCTGCAGACAATACAGAGCCCAACCATCAATCAGACAAATGACAGACTCGGTGTGTATGATCAGGGCTCTCTTGTATTTACTTCCCAAAATAGCTCTGCTAAAGATAATCACATTTCTGTCTGCAAATCACTTTCATGGCACACAAAGCAGCATCAGACAGCATGAATGAGCAACCAAACAGCAACTGGGATGATTGGGGAACAGGTATGGTGTCTGGCAGGATGATGTTCCATTTTCAACTTAGAGCCCACACAAATTTTTCAGTAAAACAAAGGAAACAATGTATTAAAGCTTTTTAGAAAGGCTTTTGCTACATATTAAACTGTGATCCGTGAAATCCAAGCTTTAGGGTTTGCAAATACTAAGCTTTTAACACAGACTCTCAATTGCTGTCCCTGTCGTTTTCAGAAGCATTTATTTATACTTTTTGTCTGAGTAAAGCGTCCTTGTCACTCTGGAATTACCCGCAGGCTTAAAGGAACAATCACAGCGAGGCCAGGGCTGATCACTGTAATAAAGGCTTCCCAGCCTGCTGAAATCAGGGAATTAGATGCCCATTACTTTACAGCAGGCTGGCTTTATGTTAGCGGGACAGGACCCCTTGTTCTCGGCTCAGGCTGCAGAAAACACCTTCCTGCTGCTTCCCCTCTGCGGATTAGTGCGGATGGAATAAATCACCTGAACCCATTTCGGGGGAGATTTGTGACCTGTGGGCACAGGGGTCGAGTCCAGCACAGGGGGGGCAGAGCAGGGTGCCCCTGGTCCCATACAGAGGGAGTGGTGGGTGACTTGGCAGAAGAGGTCAGAGGAGAGGCAAAAATTGGCCCCTGCTTTCTCCAGGAGCCATAAATGCCAGCAGGCAGCAGCAGTTATTGCCTTTGCGAGCCTCCAGGGCAGGTGTGACTCCCAAAGGTCAGGAGTCACCCTCGGGGCAGGTACCTGGGGCTGGTGGCCAGAGCCACACTGGGAGGGCTCCCTGCAGCCCCCTTTGCCATCAGCTCATGCAAACACCCATTCTGCTGCTTCCCTGCTCTGATTTGTGTTCTGCACCTTTCAAACTCTGCTGCATTTTGGATCAGCAGGGTCATTGCAGAAAAGTGCTGTTTATTTTTTTCCCCACAATTACATATTCGCCATTTGACACTCTTGAAGCTGAAAAAAAATCATCAAATTATTTCCTTCCCCTCTGTTTCTTGCTCAGCTAAATGATTATTTTTGATGTGTGGTCACGGTTCCAGGTAGCTATAATCTATAAAATCACAGAATTGTTTAGGCTGGAAAAGACCTTTAAGACCGCAGAGTCCAACCATTAACCCAGCACTGCCAGGGTCACCACTAAACCGTGTCCCCAGGTGCCACATCTGCACATCCTTTAAATATTTCCAGGGACAGTGACTCCACCACTCCCCTGGGCAGGCTGTTCCAGTGCTTGACAACTCTTTCAGGGAAGAACTTTTCCCCCAAGATCCAATTTAAGTCTCTCCTGGAACCACTTGAGGCCATTTCTTCTTGCCCTTTTTATTTGGAGAAGACATCCAGCCCCTCAATATCTTCCTTGGAGTAAGGGGCCCAAAGGCATTAAATAACATCTCCAAGGACTAATGAGACCTTTCAGCTCTTTTCTCTGGTTGCCACTGAACTTCTGCTACTCCCTAAAGCAGCCACTGCTTTTTTCACAGGTATTTTCTGCAATGGGCAAAAACTTTCCAAGCTGCATTCGATATTCCGGGTTCTGGAGAAACATCAGCATCACCCGGGTCCCCAGCCTTACCTCAGCCAGGCTCAGGGCAGTGCTTTCTGGCAGGGACTGGTTGGGCAGGCTGAAGGAGACGTTCTGCAGGTGCCCCAGCACGGAGCTGGGCGAGGGGGAGCCTCTGTCGTGGCCCAGGCCGGCGATGATGGGCTGGTAGGGGTCGGTGGGGAGCTGCAGCAGAGACACAGCTCAGCACAGGGCACCCTCGGCACCCAGGGCTGCACCCCACGGGAGCCTGGGGCACGGCAGGGGCCAGGGAGGGAGGGAGGAGGGTCTGTAACTGTGTAATATATACACATTCTGGCACTACGGAAAAGGGCTCTGAGCACTGTCCTACCACGGGGTCTGAGGTGGTTGTCATCAGAGACCACGGGAGCGTCGAAGAGAGCAGAACCTGCACACCTGGGGAAATACAAACACAAATGAGAGCGTTAACAAATCTGAATTTCTTATATCAGACACGTATTTTTATATCAGACACGTATCTTTAGATGTGTATTCACACTGCAGGCTGGATCAGCTCTGACTGAAAGCAGCAGATTTGCTGTTTGAGCACGTTAGAGAGAACTTCTCTTTGAGGTGTTTGCAGGCTGATACCAAGCACAGCGAGGCTGCTGTTAATCAGCCAGGCTTTGCTAATGAGTGTCCCCTGCTCGCACTGCACCCACTGAAAATTACCATATGAGCATGTCATAAATGATTTGTCAAGACAGAAAGAATAAACTTGATTTTGGACAGCTTCCAGTTGCTCCATTTTGAAAATATTGATTCCTTTCTGTGCAAAGTGATTTATTAGTCATTTGCAATAGACAAATAAAATTTCCTTCTAATCTACATCTTACCAAGAGTTATTATTTGCCAGGAGTGTGGGATTTCAGTGCAATCCAACATTAGCTGCATACACAGGACAGAGTTCTCTCACAGATCCAAAAGGAACATGATTATTCATTCAATTAAAAAACATTCTGTCCCATTAAGTTTCTTATGTCAAAGCACGTCACCCTGCTTGAACCCTGCTATAAATCCTCCAAAATCAATAAATAGATACAATAACCTTTCTTTACTATGTTGATTACTATTGTAATACCCATTGTTTCCTCTAAGAAAGTTCTAGTTTCATACATTAAGTGGGAAATTTTATAAAATCCCATCAGTCTTTGAAGAGAAAAGCCAAAGATCAAATTTCCACATTTCTCAAGTGTTCCAAAACACCTGATCATGTTAAAATAATGTTGGCTTGGAATTCTTCTGACTTATTAAAAAAATATAAACCTGGCATCCCTTAACATTTTAAATCCTAAGCCCTTAGAAAACACACATCAAGCTTCATTTTCAATTAAGAAGCTGTAAATTTATTTTTCACAGCATTCTGATAGTTCCACATGATGCTGAAAAATCTGTGAACTTGGAGTTCAGGGGAAAAAACCATCAACACAACATTTAATGTCATGTAAATCACAGTGAACTCTCAGAAGCTCATGGCACGAACATCTCAATGTGCAAATCAAGGAGTTTGCTGTACAGCCTCCTAAAAATCAGCAGGGATTGAAGGTGGGATGCAGGAAAAATCCTGCACAACTCTTAAAGAATTCAGACTTCAGCAGAACTGGGGGGTCCAACACTTTCTGCAGGGTTTCAGAAGGGGGCTACAAACATCAATATCCAGCAATCAGAGATTTTGAGCCCCAGGAAGAGCTTCCCAAACCAAAGCAGAGGAAAGGAGTGGAAATGAGCCCTGAACAGGATTTGCTTCAGTGGAAAGGGATTTCCATGATGCCCTGATTTGTCAGAGGGGAGATGGGAGGGTGAGGGTCAGAGGGGGAGTGCTGGGAGCTCACAACCATTCAGGGGGTTGAAAAAAGAGTTCTCCCTGTGTTTATTTGAGCCATACTTCCCTGGCAGGGGAACAGGGCACACGTATTGATGAATCGGGGCAGTTTGAAAATCTGCTGCTCTTGAGCTTAGCAACACAACATTCTTCTTTAGTGCACTAATCAAAGAGTGTAATTAATGGTAGCTTTGGGCTGGACAGTGTTACAGTAACCCTGGAGTGTTGTGAAAGATACAGCAGCCAAATACAAAAGCATTTTTTCCACCATGACCAGAGCATTATAAACTTTTTAAAGATTTTAAAGTTATTTCCTGTATCAAAAGAGTACCAAATGAATATTCTCCCAATCAGAAGTTTTGAGGACTTTCATAGGAATAATTTTTTTAAATGAAAAGGGTTTAATATAAAAAACTTAAGCAAAACTCCTACAATTTTTGTGGCAAATCAAATAGGTTACTTCATTATGTACCCATAGGTGGAGAGTTTTCTATCTCATTGACTTCAATTGTACATAAACTACTTTTACACTTTATAAAAAATTAAAGTATTTTTGTACATATTTGATTGGTGCAATCAAACCTGGAAGTCACAAACACAGACATTTCCATTTCCAGGCACACATCAGAAGTTCTGTTGCATTTCAGCTGTTCTCTTTCTTTCTGGTTCACAAGCAAACGTGAGTTAATAAGTCTTTATCAGTGCAGGAAAGGAGCTGGAACCCGAGGAAAAGGAGTGCACACCCAGAGACAGCTGAGTGTTTCAGTGACATCCATCCCTGACTCCTGCCTCTCCGAGCCACGTCCCACAGCAGAGAGGTGCAGAACAAACACCAGCCCTGCACAGCGGGCGTTCTAAGGTCAGCACCCTGGCAGCTGCTGGGGACTCACCGACGGCAGCTGTGAAGTACTGCTCGATCTCGGGGGGGGTCAGGGCCCTCTCCCAGATGATGAACTCATCGAAGGCCCCGTTCACGTAGCGCTTGGCCTGCTCCCCCTCTGTCCCCGTCAGGAGATCGGCACCGGGCTCCCCGTAATCGTAGAAAACTTTCCCCTCGGGGTCCGTGGTGTTCAGAGTCCCATTGACATAAACCTTCAGCCCTTCCCTCGGCTTCCAGGTGAAGAGAATGTGAGTCCAGTAAGGACCTGCAAAGCACCAAAAGTCACAGCAGCAGAACCCATGAACCAATTCAGAGCCTTTCCTGCTGGATGTGGTTCTGCTGACTCCTGCAATGTCAGGAGCTGCTTAGGAAGTGCTCAGAGTGAATTATGGAATGCTGATCCCATGTAAATTAATCTTTCCCCCCCTGGGGAAGCCCACGCCTTGGCAGGATGCCCGTCAGCTTTTGTCTGAACCGGGGCTCCCTGCAGCTCCATAAATCACACCTGCTGAGTGTTACTGGCCAACATTTGAAGTCTCTTCAATACTGCCTCAAAATTTAGTGGCACAAAGACTGCAAGAGCTGGAGAACAAGCAAATAAACTACTCAAAAGTTGTCACAGTTCCTTTACTATGCTTGAGAGGCAGAAAACATAACATTAATTTTCACTTGGATTAAATAATCCATAAACATGTGATTTTTTTCTTGCCATTTAGCAGCTTTTCTCTTAAAATAAGATTTCTGAACTGATTCATTTAGCTGTATAAAACTGCTACCATGAGTCATATTTTAACAATGTAGAGGTAGTCAAATTAGGGCAAGAAAATATTTATTGAAAGCCATTAGCATCACCAGAAGACCAGAATTTGTTCCGGCCAGTAGGTATTACTGCTCCCAACAATGCACAGTTTAGACAGAAGCAGTGAGGTATGTGATATACCAAAATGTTTATTAATACTATGGCTTGGCATAGAAAACCTGACACTCCCCAGAAAACAGAATTATGAAAGCACCAAAGAGCCACTTAGAGAGTTACCAAATAAAGCCTGAATTCAGCAGGCAGCAGAGAACAGCCCACCAGCTTTGGAATATGGGATCAGTCTGTCAGGGATTGAGCTGAGCTCTTTGCTCACGTTTCCATCTGAACACACGTGGATGTGTGATGTCAGTAAGGACTCCCCTGCGCAGCCACTGCAAGCTGGATCCCAGGGCTGTTAGTGACTGGCAAATGTTCTAGAATACAATATAACACAATACCTCTGCTTTTCAGTTTGCACTCATCTCTCCCTCCCCACACACCAAGAGAATTCTTCAGCACAGAGGTCTGTAGCTATTTTTATATACCCACTTCTCTTTCCTGAAGTTGTGCTCTTCTCACTGCCTCTGTCTGCCAGAACAAAGCAAAATGGAACAAAGAAACTGTTTTTTTTTAATATATCAGCTTTACCTGGGGGACTAAAGCTTGCTTTCCACTTCATCATTGCATTCCCACGGGTGTAAAATTCCACGGAGCCTTCACCTTCGTTTGAACAGATTTTGAAACCACTGGAAATTACTCGTCCACCAGAGGCAGGGAGGAGTTTAGCCTGTTGGTCTTGAGTCTTCCAGAAAAACGAAAATGTTACCCCTGATGAAAGCAAGGGAGCAGAGACTTTAATGAAAAAAGTGAGTGCAATCAAAAATTTCCAATGTGTAGAATACACAGAGTGGGAATGCTTTTGAGCACAGATCATCTGCCAGCATAAACCAGGACAGCATTTTTAAAATCAACAATGTTCTAACAGTTTAAACCAAATAAACATCTCTCCCTCTGTTTTCCTGTTGTACCACCCTGTAGCCACAAGAAAACTGGAACTCAGTTCTCGTGTGTGCTTTGGATCAGGAAATTCTGAAACTAAAAACAAAAAATCAAAGGCACAATAAACACATATCTTTTACTTTTTATAGGGATGCTTTTTAAATTATTTTTTTATTTCAACTTCACATATGTTGACTACACACAGCTTCTCTGAATGAGTTCAAGCCAATGGGAGAACATTCTCTTGCATCTTTCACAAATGTTTCTTTTGACTGAAAACGCCACTTCAATGAGCCCGAAGCTGCTTACAGAAAACCATTGTTTAGAGATTACTTGAGAAGGAGCAAAGCGGGGGAAGAAATGCTTCAACATTTCAAAAGCAAGAAGAATTTGTTTTCTCAAGTAAAAATAATAGCCCTGAAATGTTATGAAATTCAGCCTTAGAAGAAACACCAGGATTTTTGTTTCCTGGGTTGTTGTATTTCATCTGGAAAGATCCCAACACCCTTCCAGGAGGCATTCCCTGGTTAAGTGTGCTTGACACCAGCTTCACACAAACACAGCAAACACATCAAAGGATGGTTCAGCAACAGCAGCTGGAACCAAATTACACCTTCGCCTTGCCACAGGTGCATTTGATTTGAAGAAAACACAGCCCATTCTTTAGACAAAAGGGTGTTGGCTTTTTCTCTTTTTTTCTTTTATTAATACCTGCTACAGTGACTTAGTGTTTATTGTTTATATGATTTCTTCTCCTCACATTTTATCTGCTGAACATCTCAGTGTTTTATGCCTTTAATGTTTGTGAGATACTGGAATTGCTCTGGTACTATAAAAATAATTTATTCTGATTGTTACGTTACACTATAGATGTTGAAAGAACACGAGTTCCTGATGATTTTTATTTCCCAGTGGCACGAAAAAAAGTATGAAAAGATACAGCACTTATCACAAAATGCAATAGGACACTGAATCCCTTTTCTAACACTCTCAGGTAGCAGCCGTGTGCCAGCTGCTCTCCGAGTGTCTCCTGCTTGCTCACAGAGTTCAGCAGCAGCTCAAAAAAAGTGCTCCTATTTCAAGCCATGTTACCCATCTGAAGGATGGCCTAAATCAATGAAAGCAAGAAAATTCAATATTAACAGTGCTGCTCAAGTTTAGGGACTGCTGGAGTTCACAGAAAGCCACCACTTTCCATGGAACCCTCCATTCCACGGAATTTTAACTCTTTAGTGAACACCCTGTGTCAGTGACCAGGTAAATGCTTGTTTGGAACACCACACACAGTTTTAATCACCTCTGCAATCAACTCGTGTCAAACCTGGCAGTGGTGACCCTGACCCAAGGGAAAGGGAAGAGAAACAGAATGAAAGGATTTAAGCATCTATGAAGACAAATGGATTCCATAACACCAGGGACCTAAAAATTTTCTTATCTCTAGAGATAAACGTAAAAACCCCAAGCCCATTCCTGCTGAGGCCACACTGAATCTGAGTACTTGGTGATCAGTTTTAAGTTAAATTGTGGTTAGAAAAGACTAAATTTTCAGCAATCAACTCTCTATTGTTTTAAAAGTCAATAAAGCATCAAGCAAGATTTTTAGATTTCATTCCAAGGAGGAAAGAAACAATGATTATTCAATAACATAACTTGGCAGCAAAAGAAAAGTCAATAATTATTAATGAATTTGCTCACCCTCAGGCCCACAAGCCTCTGGATTGCTAATGCAAGAATTTCGATAGCTTCCAAAGAAGAGAAAGGTGACTCCTTTCTTTTCAGTGACGTAAATTCCTTTGTTCACCATTCCTTCTACAATATCTAAAGCAAAAGCAAAATACAGTTTAACACTTACATAAAGGAAAACTTCCTGGAAACACAAGTTTCACAGACTCCTATAGCTCAGATGTTTATCTTGTTCCAGCTATATGTTTTTGTTATTTTTTTGTGTTTGTTTTTCTTTTTGGTAGTTTTTGTTTCAGTTTGTTCAATTTCTCTTTGTTTGTTTCTGCTTCTCAGGGGTTTGTTGTTGTATTTCTCAAAGCCCACACAGAGATCTCTTTTATTCTGAGTTTGTAGATGTTATACTCATATCCACTCAGCTCTGTGGTTAACTAAGACTGTTTGACAGAACCCATGCACCCAAAAATGATTCTTTTAAAGTAATCTGATTAAATTTTCTGCTTTCCAGAGTTCTGAATGCCAGACACTTCCTAGAGGTGTCTTACCGCTAGGCTGAGCTAGTAAAGAAATCCTTTAACCAATTAAAATGTAACAAAATAATGTCTTTTTTTCTTTTTTTGAAAGGGCAAGTTAGTGACCAAACCCCATTTTTCACTAAAAACTAATTTCAATGAAATTTACTTGACAAGGTACACTCACAAGACAGAAATCTCTCCTTTTCAGGCTGTGGTATCCTTGTCACTTGGAAAGGCAATTTCTTTGTCTAACATGGATAATGACTAATTTTCTTGTGATTTTCTTGTGTTCCCTCCCAAAGAAAAGTGCTGTTGATTCATCCCCTACCAGCTGAAGCACGTGAATCCTCTCAGTACCAAAAACCCTGACATTGTTTACTACAGGAACCTCGCTGGGGTCTGAGAGTGCAGCTGGCAGCTGATGATGGGAGCTGCTCTCATTTGTCCTGACTGATTCTAGCAATCAGCACAATAGGGAATCACAATCAAAAATCACAATCAAAACATTCTGCTGGGTTAAAATGCCTGCAGTCCACAGAACACCCAATATTTAATTGTCTGTTTCTGAGCAGACAGAACGTTAATTGCTCCGTGTGGGATTTCGTGTTACCACCATTGTTTGGGATGGCATTTCTGCAAGGACTGTGGAAATTCAGAACCTTTTAGACCCTTCTTCATAATTTCTTCAGGAAAAATGTGAAGAAAAGAGCTGCTCCGAGGGAACTCCAGCAGTGAGGATACATTTTCCTTTTCCGAATGAATGCAGTGAATGCAAGTGTCAATATTCTCTTAGTTCATTCCAAATCCTTATTTAAATATCAGTTTTCAGGTATCTTCCCCTCCCTTTGAGGAAGAAACCATCAAGTCCTGCCTCTAATTGACAGGTAAAATTTAGTTTCTTTTAAAAACGTGAGTGTGTATGATGGAGTAAATCAAGCCTTTCTGAGTTCTTCTCAAGGCACGTGAATTATAAATTAATCTACCCAGAAAAATTCCCGTAAGGCAATGCATTTCTGTTTCCATAGCATTTCCTTTGCCATCGGTGTCACTCTTTATAATGTTCACATTGAACATGTTTTATTATGTGAGAACTATGCAAATGGTCTATAAAGCAGATAAGAGAGGACTGAAAGGAATTAGGGTCATTTGAAGTTCATCATTAATAGAGTTCACATTTGCCAGCATACTTTTACTGTTAGAGAGTAAAAAAATAGTGGGTTTAGTATTCCAATATAAAATTCTCACTATCTGAGCAGCCCAAATGGCAGTTTTACCATTCCCATCCTTCTCCTTAGGTCAGATTTTCCAACAGCCTGCTGTGAGTTAATACCCAAGTGTGAAGTGGGCACGAGCTCCTGTTCCCATTGCACCCACACAGCACAAAGGCAAGGGACTGAAATTCTGTGACTTTGGGCTGCTGCAGCTGTAACTGGTTCCCAGTCTGCCAGGTTCCTGCCTGGTGAGTTGTCATTTTCTGTTCTTCCTTTGATCCCCTCGTGTGTTGATGTTAAAAAAAAAAATAATAAAAGGACATATATCTACAGATTTCGCTTCTCATTAAAAAAAAAAATAAAACAAAGCAAAATAAACCATCATGTTAACCAAAGTTGTCATGGCTGAGATCTCACTTCCAGGCTTTGCAAATTTGCTTGCGTTTGTCTTTCTTAATGTGTCTCCTAAAAACTGTTATGAAACAGTGAAAAACAGAGATTTTCTTTTACACTTTAACCTTGAAAGACAAGAAAAAAATTCACCTGTTTATTCTCATATTTTCCTCTGAAATATCGTCTCTGTTTCTTTTAAGCCTAATAGAAATTGTTTAGGTTTTGGAGGACTCCTGGGGCCCATCCTGCCACGGGATTCACGTGGGGATGCCTCTCCCAGCAATCCAAGGAACATTGCAGGAGTGACTGTCCAATCATGTATGACAGAGTAACAACAATAAACAGACTTTACCACATGACCACTTGAACCAAAACTCAGAATTAACCCTGAACCCAACGTTACAAGAACCATCCAAGCCTGACAAATGCAGAACAAAAAAACGAGCAAATCCTCACCTACAGTTGCAGAGAAGTTAGAGTAGGCAGAGTCATTGGTATTTACAAAGGTAGAGTTATGGGAAGGAAGCACAGTGAAGTTGTGGATTCTTAGAGCTGGGTGGAACAACAAAAGAAAATAAGCAAATGAGCAAAACAATGAATAAACATAATCAGTAATGAATTGGCCAGTTCATATCTCTCAACACAGCACAAATCACAGATCTGCTGATGAGTGGCCTTTAAAATTATCCCACAAACACTCCTCCTGAGGAGCTGGGAGTGCCGTGGGCTTCAGCTGCACCAGGACATGCAATATCACTAAAATAATAGTTACTGAGAAGAAAACACTGTAAAAAATCCAGCTGCAGTTGAAGGGCTCTGAAATACATTCCTGTTGGCAAGGAACGCTGCGTGTATGATAAAAACCATCACAGGGGTGCAAAAGTTGTGGCGGCTCCAGCCCCGTGTCCAGCTCTGGGCTCCCAGTGGAAGAGGGACGTGGACACAGTGGGGCAAGGCCAGGGACAGCCTGGGGATGCTGGGGCTGCTCAGCCTGGAGAACTCAGGGCCTCATCAGTGTGAAAATGCCCAGCTGGAGATGCAAAGACAGAGCCAGGCTCTCCTTATTTGTACCCAGTGAGCAGGTAAGAGCAATGGGCACAAATCAAAATACAGAAAAACTCCATCCAGATATAAGAAAACCCCCAACTTTTTTTATATCTGACAATAAAGTTTTATTCTCTAATTTTCTTTTCTGATTTTGAAAATTTAACAGTATCTTGCACACTGTAATTGTTTACCCTGGGCAGGAAAATAAAGCTTGATGAAAAGCCCATGAAAGTAGATGGAGAGACATTGATTTGGGATTTAGACCCACTGAGCTCACAGAACAAAAAAAAAAAAATGCTCTCAGGAAAAGAAAAACACACACAAAAACCTCAAGATAAAAATGCATGGAAAACACGGGGTCAGACGAAAAACCTGAGTATGGCCACTTTCTTTTTATTTGCTGTATTTTGAGCTGATTGTTTCCCTTCAATTGCTTCTAGTGCTGAGATATCCAAAACATTAATTTGCTGACACATTCTCACAACACGAATGCTTTGAGAGATATAAATCTGGCTTCACACACAATGACTTCAACAAATGAAATGGATTAACGTGACGGACAGATTATGATGCTTCAAGGATTTAAGAGGAGAAACATGGAATGAAAATAATTGCATGATATGATGAGTGGAAAAACAAGAAAGACTCTGCAATAAACAGAAGAGTTGTGTGATCAGAATGGAATCAAAAACAAGCAAATTGTCACCTGCAGTAGATTACAACAATAAAGAAAACTCTTCTTGTATATCAAAGTCAAATATGAGACAGATACATAAAACCTCTGCTGGAGGCAGCTGAAATAATCTGTGTCTTATAAGACAATATAGAAAGAAGAGGAATTTGAGCTCTCCAGTGCAGCACTAAAGAGAGAATTGAACAGAATTGCACTGCAGACACAAAGACCTCTGGCTGCTGGAATCCCCTGCAAATAACAGTAAGACAAAGTCCTCCAAATTTTTTCAGCAAAGTCATGCAGCTGGCTCATTTATCAATTTCTTTAACACCATGTCATAATAGGAGTCAAAAGAGATTGCTCTTGAGAGTCAGTCCCATTCCTGTAAGTGAAGGTTTATAGGATCAGGAGCTTCATCTGTTCTGCTTTATCTCTTCCAAGATACTAAAAATATTTCTGAATTTTGCTGAAATAATGTAATTTAACAAAATTTGAAAAACAATCTAACAACAATTGTGCTTTTCCAAGAGCTATATTTTATATATATATCATTTTCAATCACTTTCAAAACAACTTTGTTGTAACATGATTGCCAAAACAGTGCTAGATACGAGGCACTTCGCTCTTTTTGAAACTATGTGAAGTCCAGTGTCAGAAAATTACTTTAGCACACTTCTAGAGAACTTATGTGGCAACTTCTGTAAGCCAAATTATTATTCTATTGAAGTCAGTAGGAATGCTGCCATCAGCTTCTAATGGAAGCAGAATATTGCCCAGATATATTTCTGGTCAGGCAATCTCATTCCTTTCAGAAATTTTGTGGAAAGATAGGTCAAAGTCTGGGCTTAAAATACTTTAACACCTCTGCAATAAAAGGATTTAGATATTCATGGATCTTTTTCCCCCACTTAGGACCAGAGGCTGATATTGCCGTTTTTGTGTAATAAATGGCAATAACTCTGCACTTCTGTTAATGTTTTCCATGCAGTAAAGGTCTCCATCTCCTGGTTTAACCTTCTGCAGGGGTTTTGTGGGTCCAGACAGCCCCCAGGGGTAAGAGAGCAGCCACTCCCTGCAGCAGGACAGAGCAGCTCTGCTGTGAGGGAGGGACTCTGGGCAGGGCCCAGGTTTGGGAATGCTGGGGATCCACAGCAGACACCGTGTGAGGAGCACTGGGAATGCACTGGGAACGCACTGGGAATGCACATCAGCACCTCTTGGAATTGGCTGAAGTGCCAGCAGAGACAAAACAGCTCACGTGGGAATTGCTGAGGGACCTATGGGCCTCAGGAGGAGGCAGAGCTCAGCTGAACATTTCATCTGGAAGGAAGGGCCCTGGGAGCCCAGAACCCTGAGAGGGGTCTGGGAGCTCCTTAACTGCATCACCTGCACATCCCTGGAAACAGCCCTCTGACATCATTCCCTCTGGGATCCCACACTCCTGACAACTGGCTCCTGCAGATCAGTCAGAGCTTTGCCTCACCAAATCTCTCCTGATTTTGCCCAGCTGGAATAAGAATTGAATTAATATGAACTAATGCTGCAATACTGCTCTTAGGGAAACACCCAAGAGCAGATAAAAATGATTGAGAGGCATCCAGAGGAGAGCTCACACTTTTCTTTCTATAGACACTACATGCAATGTTCAGAAGTGCAGGAGGAGCTCGGGCATTTAACTCCTTCCAAAATCAAAAGGAAGGAGACATTTCCCTGCTGCAGAGCCACAGATCTCAGACACTGAGTGTACCAGAGCATGCTGTGCATGTACCAAACCAACTAATAACAATGCGATTTCAATGACTCCTTGGATCATAAACCTTTTCTCTTTATAACCTCAACATTGCACAGACAGCCCATAAAACCTCAGAGAATACTCCATAAAAATCAGCTCACAAATACAACATCATTTGGATATCAGAGACTGCAAAAACATTAACTGGGAAAAAAATCTCAACCTCAGAGCTACAAAAGTTAACCCCTTGCTCTTCTCCTGCTCCCCCTTCTAATCGCAGGCAGGCACAGAGAGTTATGTTATTGCCCCTGTCAGGGAATGCTTCATCTACCTCCATTTGTATCCCGGAACTCGTGAATTCCATCCACATCTTCCAATGGCCAGTAATGGGAAGCTGATGCCAGGACTTTGAACCCTTCCAAGAAACACAGGTTAAAAGATTATTTAATAAAGGACCAACAAGGTGTGTAACAAGTCTCCACGGAAAATAACCATAAAAAAGGTCAAAAGGTTAAGTAAACCCAAATATTTTATGTAAATCAAGTGTGGCACATAAGCAGGATCATAAATCAAAGCAGCAGAGTAAATTAAAGCCATACAACTGATTAACCACTCAGAAAACCTGTGTTTAAATCCCAACTGATTTTCATTTTAATTGTACTTAAAATGTGCAACAATCTCTGACTAAATCTCTGCTCGTGTTCCTGGCATCATCCACTGAAGTAACAGCTGAGGAGTCATTCAAGAGCAATTCCAAGATTTTAGTGAGATTTCAAGCACCTGGGGACAGCCCAAAGCACAGGGAGGGGAACGCACGAGGGAATGTTCAGCCTCTCCAGCAAATATCACTGCTCCTGCTTCCTCCAGAGGTAACACCAAGGAGGACAGGGACAAAGAGAGCGAGGGTTTCTATCAGCCCCTGTCTGTTGTTCTCTGCCCTACAATCATGTTTCATTCCCAAGCAATCTTTGAAGAGACTGAGGTGAGAAGCTGACAGAGAAAAGTTTGTTAAAGTCCATTTCAGCTGTCAAACACTACAGAATCTCCCCACACCTAATGTGCAAATTAGCCCAAGTCACAAGCAGTGTCCTTTGACTGGTGCAGTTTATCCCACACCTTTCTTCACTCCTGAGATCAAAGCACTTTGCCTGTTTGATACCTGTTCTATCATTTTAATGCCCTGGATACACACCAGATTTTTGTATCATGGATATGAAGGTGCAAACATTTTACTTTCATCCTCAAAGTGCCTAATGCCCACCCTGGAGAGCAGCTTGATGGCCTCCATCCTCATGGTGCAGTTTCTGAGGTGTGACACAAACCCTAAGATTTATTTTTTTATTAGGAGTGCAAAGTTGACAAAATTGCTAAACTTCACAAGGAGCAATTGCAGATCTGAGGAAACAGAACTCAAAGTTCTGCCTCTTGTGAGGATACAAGAACTGCTCAGACTTGCTTCCAAAGTCAACTATACCAGAGATATCTAACAAATGATTCATAACTGAATTCATTAATTCAGGAACTATTATTAGCCCACCTCACCAAATGTTTGCAGTTGTCATAGAGGTTTTCCCTCAAGGAGGGAACACGAGCACAAACAGATGAGATGGGGATGTCTCATGGAAATGGACAGGGTTCTGTGGTTATCCATCTCCTCTGGCTGGAGATAAAGCCACAAGTGCCACTGAAGGGACGAGGACACTGCCAGCCCCAGGAACAGTGACCCACAGCAAACACACACAAAACATAACCTGAAAACTCCAGGCAACCCAAACTCAACCATGCTGAGCATGGCAAAGAACACCGAGGAAATGGGATACAGGAAAAGGGTTTTGCATTGACATGAGCCAGATCTGGGTATGAGCTTAGTTCTGCCTTCAGAGAACATACTCGGGCTGCTGTAAAAGAAATGGAAATGATAAATTTCTGGGGTATTAAGAGCACCCTCACAGACTAGCTGTGCTAACATCCTTCCATCCCACATTTATCAGACTCCAGTTCCCCTGTGCAGAGCACGGGCCATGCCTGCTCTCTCACACTCTGCTTACACACAAATATCTCACACTCCCCTCAACACCTCCCTTCTGTACCAAGGGGGAAAAAAAGGGATTAAAATTAAAAGAGGTGGTAGGAAAAAAGTTCATGAGAAAAACTGAGAAAAAGGGAAAGTAATGCTCCTGGGAGAAAATTATCTGATGCCAAAACAACCTGTCACAACATGGCACAAGTGTTTTAGTGGCAGCAGCAGCATCACGGCAGAGCCATTGCCATGGCTGGCACCAAACTCATGAGGAGGAGCAATGTTCCAGGGAGCTTACAGTTAAAAGCTGGGAAAATGGACCCAAAAACCGGGAAGGGAAATACAGGCAGAGCAAAGGAAATTGCCCAGAGCCACGCTGCTCTGGTGGCTTTCCCAGCTCCCAGATCTGGAACTCCTACCCCACTCCAGCCAAACAGCCCTGGGAAGACCTCTGGAGACAAATCCCCATTGCCTGGAATGCAAAATCCTTTCCACAGGCACCTGCCCCGCTCAGAACAAACCCCCAGGGCTTGTCCCAGCCCGGTTCTACCCCAGCCAGCAGCACCTGCAGTGGTGCCTCCACACACACCCTGCACACAGCACCAGCGCTGTGGAACTCGCCCATTTATTGCAGGGGTTTTCTTCCCCCTTTTGTTCCACCAGCCAGAAGCCAGAGACCCTCATTTTTAGGAAACAGGACTCTTTTTCTTGGTTTTGAGCAAAGGTGGAGCTAAAGAAACGAATCAGGCTGAAGCTGCTCCTGTAAGAGACGCGGCCTTTCCCCATCGCTCTGTTTCACTTGAAAATAATTACATTTGGTTGAAACTGAAAAGCACAAAGCAACACATGAATTGGCAAGGCAGTAAAATTGTACTTGTACACCACCACGAGGCTTGAGGTTAAACTATTTATATGAACAGGAGAATTCTGCATTACACACATAGACCCTTGTAAGCTGTGCGTGAGTGAATTTTTTTACATTGAAAACAGATGAGAAATCCTTAATCCACTCTGTAACTGATTTAAACGGAAGTGTGAAGGCTGGGAGGAGGGTAGAGGACCTGAAGCCATGCCAGAGTACTGCAAAGTGGACAAGCTGGCAAACCCAGCTGTAAATCATTGAATTGACAATGTGAACATTGAGGAAAAAAAAAAAAAAAGAAAGTAGTCTGCGTAGAGATCTGATTCAGGAACTTACACTCAAGGAAAGTAATGACAAACAAGCATATATAGGACTTTTCCTCATATCAAATACAAGACATTTTTCTCCAAATGTATTTCTATTCAGAGTATTCAGTGGGTGGGGCACTGAATTTAAAATGAGTGGGACAGTCTGGTACTTTGGACTATTAATTTTTAATACAGAGATGACTTTCAAGCATGGGCTCAGTTTCTTTGGGGCTACTAAGGAAATAAAAGAAATATAAACTGGATAAAAGCAAAAAAATATTTAAGCACATTGTCATGAAGTGTAAATAGAGCATTCCTTACCTGGGTGTTTGGGTAGCTGGGAATAGTTTCCGTACACCTGCACATAAAACATCACACAATGAGACACAGTGAGGCAAAACTTGCTCAGAGCAATCCCAGCACATCTCAATACTCATATTCAAATATTACCTGATACTTTTGCTGAAATAAAATCAGCAAAGAATAATGGCAACAGAGTAGGGATAACAAACTCTCCATGGTCTATTTAAGGTTAAAAGTACAGTTGAAATCAAATTCCTGTAAGATTTCAATCATAAGTTTTCCTTTGCTACTTTTGGTATTAAAAAGGACATTTTCCAAGCAGGTTCAAAAAGTTCATTCCTTCAGTGATGGCAAAATATCCTTCCAGACCCTTCAAGTAGTATTTTCTTGCTTCACCCTTTGATATCTTCATTTAAGTCCGAATAAGTTACCATGACTGGAGGAAAACTCAAAGAAAAGTGCATCAAACGCCCAAGTTGTGCTGTTCCGCGGAAAGAAGTCAAGCAAACACTTCTGCCACAATCTGTGCCAAAGAGAAAAGATCTCGTTTGCAACTTTCTCCCTCCGGTTGCGTTTCCCTCGCAGTTCCTCTCCCTCTGTCAGAGCTCTGGAGGCAGTTGTGGCTGTGCTGGCAGGGAGAGGCACTTCCTCACAGCACCCCGGGCGGAAAACTCCCTCTGCCCTCCGAAACGAGCTGAAAAGAGCCGAAAGGAGCTGGAAAGAGCCGAAAGGAGCTGGAAAGAGCCTAAAAGAGCGGAAAAGAGCGGCGAGCTCCCGGCCCGTCCCGCTCCCGCTCGCACCTCCAGCCCCGCTCCTTCAGGGAGGGGAGAGCCCGGCTGATGTCACGCCCCCCCCTCCAGCCCGGCCCGTCCCGTCCCATCTCCTCTCCCTTCCTTCCCTTTCCATCCCATCCCATTCCATTCCATTCCATTCCATTCCATTCCATTCCATTCCATTCCATTCCATTCCATTCCATCCCATCCCGTCCCCTCTCATTTCCTTCCCTTCCCTTTCCTTCCCTTTCCATCCCATCCCGTCCCGTCCCATTTCCTTTCCTTTCCTTTCCTTTCCTTTCCTTTCCTTTCCTTTCCTTTCCTTTCCTTTCCTTCCCGTCCCGTCCCGTCCCGTCCCGTCCCGTCCCGTCCCGTCCCGGACCCTTTTATCTCCGTTTCCATCCCGCCGCTGCCGCTCCTCTCCGCTCCCGGAGCCGCAGCGGGGAGAGGGAGAGGGGAGCGCAGGGCTCCCGGAACTCCGCACACCTGGAGCGGGACCGGAGCCCCCGCCAGCGCCCACAACTCCAACACTCCCGAAAAAGAAGAGAAACTTTCCCAGGAAAGCTGACATCTATTTATTTCAGAAAGCACAGGTTGTATTTCTGTGCAAAGAAAGCTTTTAAAAAACCCAGATTTAAATCACATGGCGCTCCGAGGGTTTGTTTTTACCTTATCTATACGAACCAGGGGAAACTGAGGCATTACCCATTTCACCAGTTTCCTCAGAGCTGCACAAATCTTGGAAAAAACTTCTGTAGTTGCCACTTTACTTTTTATTTTAATAAAAGTAATTGCATGTAAGTATTTTTATAAGAGTCTCCCAATTACACTCCAAACTATGTCACAAATATTAATCAGCGTTTTACACGTAAAAGAAAAATAGCAGCTAGAACTAGCTGGTATTCTTCATTTACTCTGCTCCTCTATGGTAAAATCTTGTTTTCAGTTCTCTCCAAGTTCTTTATTTTCAGCCAAATAAACTGAAAGAGTAATATTTTAAACAAAATTTGATAAGCTTTCCATCCCTCTTAATTTATTCCCTGCATTTCCCTATAAATCTTTATCCTCACATGAGCCACTTAAAGGTGATGCAGGCAATATCAGAAACTAAAAATCAGAATCATAACATGCTAATATCGCAATGAAATCCAGATTATTTTACTTACTTTTCTTCTGCTGGAAGAGCTTGGCCCTGATTTCCCCAGGTGGGTTCCCAGGCAGATTCTGAACTTCCAGAGCCTCTGGGGGCTCCTTGCAAAGGACTGGCCAGGAGATGGGACTGCAGGGCCCAGGACTGAGGAGATCAAAACTCAGTTTGGAAACCCCAAGACATTCGTGCTGCATGAATGCTCCAGGGTTACCAAAGTTCAACGTCACAGAATTTCCGTATTGAAATAAAATGTGAGCTTTGTTTGTAATCCTGATTTAGGACCCATAAGAGAATAATTTTGAAAATTTTGAATATTTGAATTTCAGTTCCTACAACAATTTAGTGGTAACCAGCCTGGCTTTTGCTTATTTCCCTCCAGCTTTTTCAAGACTTCCTCCCTCATCGCTGTTAGCCACAATCTCCTCCATATCCTGAAGGAAGAGGGGAATTCCATGCAAACCCTATGAATTCTGCATCATATAGTGACAAGTAGAGCCATTCTTAGAAATAATAGAGAGCTGCAGCTAAAAATCCTGAGAAAAAGCTAAAATGTAAAAAGAGAAAGACAGGAATTTGAAATATTTGCCAAGAGGGGCCTGTCAAGGGAAAGAATATGCTTACCAAAACAATTGTGAGAATCCAAGCAAACATGTTCACTGCCAGAAATTTCTGTGGAAACAGCAAATTGCAAGCAGACATTGGAGATTATTTGCAGAAACAAATTCTGAATTTATTCCTGTGATCCTCTGGAAACACGACCTGAAATCCACACTTCTCCCAGCACAGCCCAGGGGCAGCACCTGAGTGCAAACTGGGGTCACTGGTCCAGCACTGGGCAAAAATCCATCCCAGGGGACAGCTCCTGAGGAACCTGGGGAGGGAACAGAGCTCACTGCAAGTCCTTGCAGGTCACTGAAGGTCCTTGCAGGTCACTGCAAGCACAGAGGGCAGGTGCTGGGTGCTGGCACCTGTGCTGAGCCCGCTGCAGAGGCTCCCCAGGCACCGCTCTCCATCCTCAGCCCCGGGCCCTGCTGAGGGGTGCGGGACTGG
>VWZT01012014.1:460381-472635 GCA_013397055.1 Pachycephala philippinensis
GGCAGGAGTGGGGGTGCGGGGCTGGGGGACCCTGGAACGACCCCAGATTTTCTGTCCCACTGGGCAGAGGGCAGGGAAAGCGCCGGGCAGCGGCTGCTCTGCAGCGGACAAGGGCTCAGCAGGAAGCAGAGGTCGATGGGTTTGTGCTGGGGCTGTGACACCTGCACGAGGTGAGTGTGATGTGACCCCACAGGTGACAGCCACCCTCCAGTGCCAGCCCTGGATTCCTCGGTCCCCTGCTGCTCCTCCAGGGGGGTGACACGAGTGAAGCAGAAAATCAGCCAGTGCTGCAGCTGACATTTACCAGGAAAGCACAAATACCCCCAAGTTAAAAACCTTTGTAGCCAACTGCCTAAATACAGGCAGAGCAATAATCACTGAAGGAAGGTTTTACCCTGCAGAATACAAACCATTTGTAACACAGTTTCCTTCCCTTGTTTTCACTGGAATCACTAACTTATCATATGGTATAATCGGCATTGAAATATTTCAGCAAACATCTTAGAAAGGAGTATTTTAAGAATCAATCTAATAGATTTCATAAAGCTTCTTTAACATCACGGTCTCTAGTAACACATCAATAAATATTCTGGGTTAAAATGACTTTCTGGTCGAACTGTTTCCCTGTCAGTAACAGGCATTGTTGGTAAGGTGATTACAGCTGATCTATCAACACACATCCACTTACATTTTACTGCCAACTTTTCTGCTTGTAATGGACATCCCAGCTAAGTACTTGCAGAACGGATTTTATTTAATTCACTTACACAAATCACCCCGCAGCTGTGTAAACTAATTCATCTGTCCTTTGCTCCAGGGAACTACCCAGATGTACATAGGTGCAATTTGGTTAGATTTGCACTTTAAAAAATCATTTGCCAGCTGCATCACCTTCAAAGAGACTGAGGAATTTTTCCTTCCCTCTTTTTCCTTGATGTATTACAATCAAATCATGGTAATGGGCGATGCTAATTGGCCAGCCACGGGAGAATCACTTGAAATACAGCAGCAGCCCCTGCTTCAGGAGAACAGCAGGAAAATACAAACCTCACTTACAGACAGAAGAGCTGATTTAGTGTATATATAAATATAGATGTAGATTTTCCTTATGAAAACATTAGGACACTGATGATTCAAAGACCAATTAAGCAGGTAGATAAAACCATAGCATAAATTCTACATTTAAAGTTTCTTTGAATGAGGTCCGACTTCCTATGATAGTTGTTAGATTAGTCCTTTTATTGTCTATTTACTGTTCATTGTACTTTTTTTGTATCATGGTAGTGCCTTGAACATCTTACTCTGTATGCTGAAGAAAACATTAGATTTTTGCAAAGTAGTTTAGGCTTTTGCACCAATCCCAAAGATTTAATTGAATCAAATCTTTGATTATCTGAGCCTTAATGTCAAGCTTACATAAAATTGGATAATTGTATAAATAAAACATTTTACAAATCCTTTTTTATGTGATTAAGCCAAATCCTTTTTGCCAGAAGCTGCTGTCTGTAACTGTGTCTGTTTTGGGATCATTCAGGTAGTCAGATTTTCTTAATTACACAAATATTAAAATAATACTTATAGTATTATATGATAATGATGAATAATCCCTAAACCATGATAAATTTTGCCTCTGGGATTTGTGCCAGCTTTTCTCTTGCAGTTTTATGTATTTGCCTCTTGCTCTTCAGGGTAAAAGCAACTCCATGAAGGTTTCATTCGAGCTTGGTGAGAAGTTCAGCAGCACAAAAGGATAAGGCAGAAGTCAATGGAAATTACTTCTCAGCACAAACATCTGAGGTTCTCACAGATATATATATTAAAGACTCTTCATCCTATGGGGAATGACACAGTTCCTGGCTTTTGTAGTTTCCTACTTTAGATCTAAAGTGGCAAAAGCAGAAATCAGAGCTGGCTGAAGAGTTGGCAGAAGCTTCCAAATCTACATTCTTATTAAAATCTGAAGAGTCATCAAATCTGAAATGGAACTCATGAACTAATTTAAAAGCATGAAAACTGAATTCCAGAACAAGTCACATAATTTCAGGTGCTGAGTCTTGGCTCCCGGGCCAGCACACAAACCAGCATAAATTCTCCTCTCTTAGCCACAGTGATTCCTGTTGGTTTGATCCTCACTCTGCTGCAATGCTCAATAATCTGAATAATCACTTACATCTGTCGGCTGAAACAGTCATCCCAAAGATCCTAAAATCACAAGACACACCCTGGAATCATGGAACTGCCTAAAAACATATTTTCAAAACAATAAACAAAAGAAAAAAAATCCCATTTGTATCTGCCACTCTTTTTAATGCACACTGCAGGAAAGTAAACTGGAAAAAAATCAACCATTTAAAATGTGATTTTGACTATGAAAATGGATATGATATGGAGATCAAAGAAATCCCCCTTTCTTTTTCTAGAGGATTTGTCAATCTCTCAGTGATTTTCATAGGCTCCTTAAGGAAATGTAATTTTCAGATGTCATCGCAGCTAAAGACGATTGATGTGACCTAATTCTCACCCTTTTTAATTAGTTAGAAATATTGATTTTTCAAGAGATTAAGTGTTTCCTTTTTGGGCTCTAAGACTTTTTTAGCATATGCAAAGTCAGCTGGGATGAAGAGCAGGAGATAGAAACATCAAGGAATACCCACCACATCAATCTGTAGAGTGAAATATGGATGAAACAGTTCTGTAGTCAGGCCAGTACCTGTGGAAATGGCATTACAAAATTTAACATGTCAGATTTTCAACAGCCAGGGATATATGCCATGTATTCAGAAGGAGGATTTTTTGCTCAGAGAGAATAAAACCATTAATCCTCTGCTAGCAGTGAACCACTTGTAGCCAGTATCCACTCCATAGATGGCAACTAAAATACAAATAAGGCTGGGAAATGTGATTAACTAAAGCAGACAGCATTGTTTTCTCCATAACGAATATCAGATGTGTTTTGCTGGAGCTGCCAGGGCAGCACAGGTCTCAGGTACGAGGCACTGAGTGCCCAGGTCAGAGGCAGTACCCTGCCTGCAGCCACAGCACCCACAGGGCACTCACAAACTCAGCTCAGCTGAAAGGAGTCACAAAAGTGGCAACAGGAAAACGCCCCGTGCTGAAAGCCCTTCAAGCTGCAACACAGAACACGCTACTGCCTAAATCAGCTTTGTCTCTCACCTGTTACCCAAGGCCCCTGCTGTTTTAAGGACAGCACAGAAAACCATCACAGAGCTGCTCTCCCAGCCACCCCAGCTTCAGATCTAAGGGCTGTGAGGAGGAGCGTCTTTCTCCCTTATTTACATCTCTTCACAGCAAAGCAGGAGCTGTAATACTCAGGACACCAATCCTACAAGCTTTCTGCTCATTTTGCTATCCATGGCACAACTTTACTATAACCTCAAACCACGAATGACATGACAGCACTGTGCTAGATTTGACTGCTGCACGTTCCTCACCACATTTTTGTTTTGTAACAATAGCTGATCAGCACTTAGTGGATGATTTTTTTTTTCCAGGTGAAGCTATACTTTAGTTCAATGCCAGTTATCAATGTGTTGGCTGTCATCAGGTAATAACCTCTGATTTTAACAGTTTTTCAACCTAAACTTGATGAAGAGTGGGAAAAACGAAGGTGGCGCCTACGCTTTGCTGTGCTAGCAGCAGCAGGATGAAAAGATCCACCTGCAGCGCTGTGTCGCGGCGCGGTTCCCGCTTTTGGCGGATTTCGCCGAAAGAAAAATCCATTTTCGAGAGGAGACCGAAACCTCTGGGCGGGCGGCGGCCGCCACCGCGTGGCAAAAACAGGAACTGCAGCGGCGGCGGGGCGGGGGCTCAGCCGGGACCGGAACGGCCGGGAATGGTCTGGAACGGCCGGGAATGGCCCAGAACGGCCGGGAATGGCCCAGAATGGCCGGGAATAGTCCAGAACGGCCGGGAATGGTCCAGAACGGCCGGGAATGGTCCAGAACGGCCGGGAGCGGCCCCGGAACGGCCGGGAATGGCCCAGAACGGCCGGGAACGGCCCCGGAACGGCCCCGTCCGCTCAGAGCCTCCCGTCTGCTGCAGTGGGAGCTCATTCCAGCCTGGAATCACCCGAGAATTGTCCCGTCCTCTCAGAGCCTCCCCTCTGCTGCACAGGGACTCATTCCCGCCTGGAATCACCCCAGAATCGCTCCGTCCGCTCAGAGCCTCCTATCTGCTGCAGCGGGAGCTCATTCCAGCCCGGAATGGCCCGGGAATCACCCCAGAATGGCCCCGTCCCCTCACATCATCCCCTCTGCTGCAGCGGGAGCTCATTCCAGCCCGGAATGGCCCGGGAATCACCCCAGAATGGCCCCGTCCCCTCACATCATCCCCTCTGCTGCAGCGGGAGCTCATTCCAGCCCGGAATCACCCAGGAATCACCCCAGAATCGCCCCGCCCGCAAGAAAAGAGAATTCTGCGGTAACCACCCGATCTCCAGGACAAAGTTATCCTAAAGCTCCGTCAGAACCGTTCCCTTAGCGCTCCAAGAGCTGCTCGCTGCTGGTCTAAGCCTGGCGACACCTGCACTCCCGACTGTCAGCTTATGTGTCTCAGACACTTCTTTCACACACGAACCTGGCAGAATTACTCATTTGCTATAGTCTGAAATAAGTTTTATACCTACACCCCAACTTAGATATTCGAATAAAACAAAACATCCTGTACAAGGAAGAAGTAAAAATACCAGGTCCAGAATCAAAAAACAATGATTAATGCCCAAAATTGCAGATTCCTTGTTAATTATGGCCCACCCTTTAATTTGTAAATGCAAGAAACCTCTCTGGTTTGAGGTCTTTCCCTAAAACCTGCCCAGAGAACTCACGCCTAGACCCAGAAAATTTTCTTTTTTTTTTTTTTTATTATGTAATCCATTGAAAAAGTCTGACAGAAAAATTAAACCTTTATATTCTCAGTCTAACCAAAACACACAGTGCTCCCCTCCAGTACTGTTTTTGAAAGCCACCACGATGCAAAAAAGCCATCAGCAAGCCACCACTGGTTTTGTGCAGTGGCAAGTTCATACAGCAGGAGCAATAGGAATTATTATCACTGCTGGGAAATCAGACTGGAGCAAACTCTTCACTGAAAAAGTTCTGCACAAAGAACCATTTGTTACTGACTTGATTTGCTGTCTTTGGCTCGACACTTTGTACAGAGACTGAAATGGCTGCATCACAAAAGGGCCTGGTGCTGCAGAGTATAATCAGAGACTTTTCAGCAGTCACAGGAGGAAGGGCACTGGGTAAAGCTTTCTTCTTGGATGTTATAGATCATCACAACCTTGAACAGCTTCCTGGTTATGACTATTTTATAGCTGGGTTTCAGTCCTTGCTAGTAAAGTGTCAACACAGAAACAGGCAAGTCTGGGCAACCCATAACTGCCTCCTAGAAACCTGAACCATATTGATAACATTCAACTTTGAACGCTTGTATTAAATACATTAAAACCATGACTTTAGAGATAAGTTTGATCCACTAAAACTTCTGGTGATGTTAATGTAAATATGAATTTTTGTTTATAGTATTATCTGGGGAAATTCATCATCATAGTCTCAACCTTTTTGCCCTTCATATAAGTAGAATAAATATAGGAACCTGATACTTTTCAAGACAGAATTCCAGGATCACAGCAAGAGACATCAACTATTACTATCCAAAACAGAACAAAAATCAAGCAACCTATTCCAATACTGAACTAGTGCCCTAATACAAACACTGGCCCATTTCAGAACACTGGAATTTGGGGGAAATGTCATTCACTCACTGAACTCTCACTTTACTTGGTGAACTAAAAAATAATTACCCACACAACCCAATTAAAAGTATTTGCCTTGTACACTCCAATCTGTAACCCAGGGAGGTTTAGGCTATGCTGGAGCCTTGGTATAAATAACACGCCTTGTGTCAGTAATTAGACAAGTAGGGATGTTCTTGTTTTGGCTCATCAGCAAAACCCTCCCAGTCTGTTATCTGAAAAAGCTCCTGGCTGGGACAGCACAGTCACTGATATCCTCCAAAAGCAATCCCCAGCTGAGTGTGTGGCCACCCTGGCCACTTGCAGAGATAACCAAGAGCTACAGCACAGCCAAACTCCTCCAGGGGATGCTCACACAGCAGCCTGGGCTGGGAAAAGCCAAGCTTCAGCTCAGTGCACAAACCAACAGACACAAAGCCAGGCTATAAATTAATGCTCCCAGGTGAAAAGAGGGATCAAAGCTCTTCAAGCATCTCAGTTACCTGTAGGACATTGCTATCAGTCCTGGCCTAAGAGGGACAACCAAGTGTTCCCAAAACTCAGGTGAGGAAGGGACCAGTACTACCAGTCCAGGCAAAGAACTGCCTTCAATCAAACCATGCACTTGTTTCAGGAAGGTGAGGGCAGTTTATCCCAGCAGTTTCAGTGTAATAACAGCACAAATTTCTGTAGGAAAAGACAAATTTTGTTGTGTTTTATAACTTGTATGTTACTACTTGTATGAGTTACTGCTGAGCAGGGTCTGGCTTTAAGGAACTTAGTACAACCTGAAACAGGGACCTTGGTTTGGGCAAACTCACCCAGGGGTGTGCAGGGAACACACAACTCCTACAATTACCTGATCCAACCAGAGCAGCCAGGCACGAGTTCCAGGGAAGGATTTCGGTCTCCATTCAGTCCTGGCATTGATGTGACTTCAGTAAACAAGTTTAATTTTCCTCTTTACTTGACTAAATAGGTTTTGTTTTCTCTAAACCAGCTAGTGAAAACTTCCTCAGAATGGTTAAAGAACTTGAACTGAACAATCTGCACAAGCATTTAAGGCTACCTACATTATTTAAAATCAACAATTAACAGGCAGTAAACATAATAAATCTAATGCTGCAAGTGGGCTTCACTCCCAAAACATTGCAAATTGAAGATTCCTTCACAGCAGGATTAGTATTCCTATCTACTTCAGAGCTGGATTTCTCTGGACTTGGGAGCAGCACTGAAGATTAGAGCAGAGCTCCCAAGTTGGAGCAGTCTTTAAGCAGCTTTGCACCTTTCCATCTGCTCTGGAGCAATCACACCAAGGACAGTACCTGTCAAGCAGGTGAGTTGTAAAGATAACACCATTCACAAGCTATGAGACCACACAAACACAACTCCAGTGCTGCTGCCTTTTCTTCTTGAAGCGTGTCAATACTGCAGAAGTTTTCCATTCTGTGTTTTTGAGCAGCACATTTCCAGAAGTGAGAGCTTGAAGATAAAAGAGCTACCACAGCTAGTAAAGCAGCAGCAGCCAAGCCAGCAGGATTAACCAGGAGCTGCACAGGGCATTAGTAACACTACAGGCAAGAACCTACAACAGAAGTTAAAGCAAGATTATGCAGCAAGAGCCAATGAAACATTAAGTGGGAGTTTGTCCCTTTACAAACACCAAGTGTACAACATCCCTTTTTCATCCAGGAGCTCCAAGTCTCAGCACACAACTCAGCTTCTGAGCAGCTAAAATAACAAACCAAAAAGCCCAACCCAAGAATTCCCAACTTGAAATAACTTAAAAACGGCTCCTTTACAGCAATATTGCACAAGTAATAATCGTAGTCCAATTTTTGCTAGCATGTAGCAAAAGTTGAATATTCAAGTAATTTATGTACACAAACATGCAAGTTAAAAGGAATAAATGAAATGCTCCACTTTATTAAGAAACCAAAAATACAAAACTGAAGAGTTCAAGGCTTCATGTACTCAAACACTACTGAAAAAAAAATCCTAAACTTAAGTTTTGCTTACTAGCAGTACTAATATTGACCAAGATTCATCTCTACAAGGTAGTGTTAAAAGTTGACATTTTCCACCATTTGTGCTGTAATAAGCCAGTTTCAAATTAAGAACTTGGTGCAGTTACAGTAAAGTCTAGATGTTTAAATCACTGTGGCTTTAATTAATACACCACTGGGTAGGCAAGAGCTTTTTAGCTCACACCATGGTTGTTTTCTAGTTAGTGGATTTGAAGATGCTTAGAATTTGCTTAACCAGCTATAGCTCTACTGCTGCTCCATGCAAAGACACAGCTGAAGTCACCTAACAGACCGGGATGCCATTTGCTTCTGGCTGCTAACACAGAGCTCTGAAGGGAACTGTAGAACACAGGAACAGGGGGGAGCTGAGACTGTATCTAACTGTAGCATGTGCAAGCTGAACTGCAGGCTCTGCGCTCAGCCACCCTGCTCCACAAACACCCCTTTAGCTGGGAACCTCATCCAGCCACACCACACAAGGGATCACTGCTGGAGCCCTGCCTGGCAGCTCAGCTTCCCTCAGATGCTTTAGTTCTATGCCCCAACAAAAAAGGAAAGGTTAACTGTTAGCTCTGAGTTAGCAAGGGGAGCATAATATGAGAAGCAGGAAGGAAAACAATGAGAAATGCAGTAGTAGACAATCAAGTATTACCCTTGAATGAAGAACAGAAGACACTTTGAACAGTTTTCCTAACAATGCATGAAAGTTCACTTGCTTAGAGATACTTGAAATACAACTTTATTACCTAAACAAAAGAATGGGAATGACAGAAACAAGATTTTCCACTTAACACTCTGATGTGACTGCAGCAGTCTTATATTTGAAACTCAAAAGGGGAAGTAATTGCAGTCCAAAAAACAGCTAAATATGCAGGTCCAAAATATGAAGGTTTTTTGTTTTGGTTTTTTTTTTCATTTCATTTTGTTTTTTTTTTTAAACTGCCACATTCACTCCGAAGCCCATTCATCTCTTTCAGCATCCCAAAGATTAAGCACATGTTCTGCTCAGCTAGATAATAAAGTGGCAAACACGCTGCACCACTGACATCACAGGACAGTTGCCTATAAAACTAGACTTCTGACGCTGGGCTCCAGCTTCATCCCTCACAGGTCATCATCTTCATCTGGCAGTGCAGTGGTCTGAGCAATCTGGAACAAAGAAAGTTACACTTAGGAACTGATCTTCAGCTATTTGTGCCATGAGTCTGACACCAGCTGCCAGGCAGCTGCCTGCCCTCTGTGCCCTCTGCCACTGACCTGTAAGTCTTGCTCATACTGTGCTGCCAGTGCTGGGTCCATAACAACTTCAGGAGGTGCGAGCGCAGGCATGGCAACAAACTCCAAGTTAGGGTCTCCAATTAGCTTTCTAGCAAGCCACAGGAAAGGCTTCTCAAAGTTGTAGTTACTCTTAGCTGAAATGTCGTAATACTGGAAAAGGTACATATTCGACATTTTAAAAACCCTCCAATATTTAGGACACACCAAGACTAACACACGATCAACTCTTTTACCTTACTTTTTTTTGACTGCATGGCTTTTGTTTGCATTTCTGTAAGCAGTTATGATCTAAGTGTCTAGAAACAAACAGTTTTCAGGCAGAAACCATGAACTGAAAGGTACCAGATCTCATCAAGGATGAAATTTTCATGAGGCAATAGTGCATCCATCTTTCCCCTGTGATGTGATCTACTGCAGCCTCAATCCTGTCATCAGATGAGATTCTGAGCTGTTAAAGCCCAGTGCACAGTTCTTTAAGAACTTATCACAGCTTCTGCTCCAGGCCAGTGATGATCATCCTTACATCATCACTTCCCCCTCCCCTGAATTTTGGTTCAAAAAGCCAACAGATGTGAAGCTGCCTATACTGACAAAGGCAGAGCACAATTACTGCCCAAAACCCAACTGCACTCAACAGACCCCACCAACCGGATTCCTACTCACTTACCTGGAGGTTCTTCTTCCTATGGAAGACAATGGATTTTGCCTTGACTTTTCTGTCCTTAATATCCACTTTGTTGCCACACAACACTATGGGGATATTTTCACATACTCGTACCAGATCTCTATGCCAATTAGGTACATTCTTGTAAGTAACTCTTGATGTTACATCAAACATTATGATGGCACACTGAGCTGCAAGAGAAAGGAAGTCAAGTTACAGCAGGAGTGACCACCTGCTTACAAGATGGGATAGAGAAGAGGAACCCAGAGATATCCCACGTTAAGGTTGAGCATCTGCATTAACTTCTCCCTCTCAGCATCCCAGTTCTGACAGCTCCTGTTCTGTTAACAATGCCCAAGTCCACAGAACCTGGCCCACGAATGTGTCACCTCACATCTGTGCTGCCCCATCCCAGACCAGCTGGTTTTACTAATGCAGCTCTATCACTGAGGAACATGGTGTTACATCATATGAGAATATACAAGATTATACAAGCCAACTTGGATTTGCCCAAATATTTGGCAGAAATCAGTTAACACCAGTTTAACTCAGACACATTAATGAGGCTTTGAGGCAGGCTGAGAGCCTGCAGTCCACACCTCAGGATGCCCTTGTCCAGAGCAGTTTCTCAACGAACTCACTACTACTCTACAGAAATAAGATATAATAAAGATATGCAGGTGAGTGAAGTACCACAGGACACATCCTTGCCAAGCAGCAATAAGGAACACTATCTGCACTTTTCCAGAATGACAAGCAGACTCTGGCATGGAGGTGTCCAACTTCCTCACTGGATTGAAAATCTTAAAGTGTATTCCAAGCCCTTGCCTGAGCACAGCAATACAGACAGAAATCTGCACTTACTGAAGCACATGTTTTCCCCCCTTAGCCACCAAATTTCACCAGCAGTATCTGGTCACTAAAGGTGCACAGCTTTCACTGATACCAAAGCCCACAGTAACACACTGAAACACAATCTCAGTGTGTTCCCATATTAGCACATGTTGTCTAGCAAAGGACATTATCCCACCTACATGAAGAGTTTGAAGGCTTCTAAACCAGCTCATCACTGTAGCCACACTGACAGCTTCCAGCGTGTCCAATGCGAGCAGAATGAAGGACTGAAGTCTAAGAGGTACAGAACTGTCCCCCACACACATCTTACCTTGGATGTAATAGCCATCACGCAGGCCACCAAACTTCTCCTGGCCAGCTGTGTCCCATACATTAAATTTAATAGGGCCTCTGTTAGTATGGAACACCAGAGGATGAACTTCAACACCCAGTGTTGCTATGGAAATAACAAAAGGCAATGCATTTAGCAAAATGGATTGCACATCCATTTGTAAGGGATTGGAGCTCAAATGTTTCTTTAGACATACCTACATACTTCTTTTCAAATTCACCAGTCAAGTGACGCTTTACAAATGTTGTTTTGCCAGTGCCACCGTCACCAACCAGAACAAGCTGTGGACAGATAAAGGAAGAGTCAGAGCAATGCATTTTGAGACATTTATCAGCCATTCTAGCACAGATACTATTTATTACTACAAAGAGCTTAGCTCCTACAAGGTGCTGTAAACAAAAGACAGAACTCCCCATGAAGCAACTCCCTGTGCTGGGAACCAATTTGTTAAGCCCACCATGCTGTAACTCTGGTCAGTCTTACCCAGTCCTTGTAGGTAAAAATTACAATGCACTGTGAATATGGTTCTACTAAACTACAAGAGACTGAGTGAAGAATGTTTAGGGCTTTCAACCTGAATGCAACCAGATTTGGAGAGGAAGTGATTAAAACATCCACTAGAAAAACCCATTGTTATCTTACAATTTAAAAACCCAACAAAACCAAAAACCCACCAACATCTGCACCATGAACTGGGATATGCCAGCCAAGCATTGCAGGGAACACAAGTAACAGCCTTCAAAGAAGCAGTCTTCAGGACTTCTGGCTGTTAAGATAACAAAAAAACACCACCAACCCACCAGCCACACGAAACACCAGAAAATTCTCTTCTGAAACATTTGAACAATAAGCGCGTAACAGAAAGCAGGCTATTCTAATTCACTCCAAGCACTTTTTACAGTGAACTTCAGTTCTCAAATTTAAAAATCATTCTGTGGAAAAGATTAAAATTTATTATACTAAACTACAAATAGAACAGATTGACACAGTTTAACAGACTCTTTTTGTGCAAGTTGTATGCAATACTACAATAAATTACTCCATTAATGAAAGACCAGCACTTCAAAACCAAACCCACCATCCACGTCGGCACTCGGGAGTCGCTCCTGCTACTTTTCCAGAGAAGGGAAAAAAAAAAACCCAAACCCAACGTGCGAACCACTCCCTTACCTTAAACTGCACTTGGGGCTCTCCTTGGGCGGCCATGCTGGGTCTGCGGGGGAAATGGCAGCGTGAGCCGAGCGCGGGGAGCGGCCGCGGGCCCCGCCGGAAGGGGCCGTCCGCGGCTCCGGGCGCGCTCCGCTCCGCGTGCTCCGGCCCAGCGCGGGCAGGCGGCTCCTCCCG
>VWZT01012014.1:486543-537971 GCA_013397055.1 Pachycephala philippinensis
TGGGGCCGTGCTGTTTGTGGGGCTGTGGGTGCCCCTGTGGGGGGCTGTGCAGTGCTGCTGTGCTGTGCACACAGCAGTAACCCTGTCTGTGTGTGACCCTCTCAGCACTCAGTGTTGGCTCACAAGTTCGTGGAGGTGATGACCGAGTACAACGAGACCCAGACACTTTTCCGGGAGCGCAGCAAGGGCCGGATCCAGAGACAGCTGGAGATCAGTAAGTGACCCCAGCATGCTTCTGGAAACCCCAATTACCTGTTGGTAGTACCTGCCTTGGGGTGTGTTCATTACCTGGCTGTTGGTACCTGACTGTTTCTTGATACTTCCTGGATTTTGGATAAGCAGAGTGGCCCTTGGTAGTGGCTGAACACTACAGGGCTTTATCCTGCAAATCCCAATGCAAGAATTGTCTCTGAATTGTCATCCTTCTGGGTGGTAAAATGCTGTGTTCAATACTGAACAAGTGATGTTATGTGAAGTCCTGTTGTTTTTGTCCTAGCTGGAAAGACCACCACTGATGAGGAACTGGAAGAAATGTTAGAGAGTGGTAATCCTTCCATTTTCACTTCTGATGTAAGTGTTTCTGGTCCAGTTATGTCTCTTCTATTCTGCTGCTCCTGCTCTTTACAAGGGTGTTGGCACTTACTTATGTCCATGTGTTTTTCCATTCCCCCAAAGATTATATCAGACTCCCAGATAACCAGGCAAGCCCTGAACGAAATCGAGTCACGTCACAAGGATATTATGAAACTGGAATCCAGCATTCGGGAGCTTCACGAGATGTTTATGGACATGGCAATGTTTGTTGAGACTCAGGTAAATGGACCAACTCAAACACATTTATGGGATGGTGGGGCTTTTCCTCACTCTTCCTCTTTGCAGTGTGCAGAAGCAGTTGATTATAATCAGGTAGTGCAGACTTAGAGTGGCTCTGGATTGTGAGTAGAATATATGGAAGTGAACCACTGGAGGCTTTTGTTTTGTTGAGGACAAATTGACCATCTCAATGTACTTATAGGACATGCTTTCAATAACTGACCACAGCCTTCCCTTCCAGGAAGTATATTTAATATTTTCTTCAATATGTTTAATTGCAATATGCTGGAACATCTTTGTGCATGTTTGAGTACGAGAAACTGTCTCCTGGGACGTTGGTTAATACCTTGGGAATTTTGGATTCTCAGCCATAGTGGAGTAGCAGGTGTGTGAGCAAGGCTGTGTGCCCCTTGCTCTTCATGCAGAGGTGCAGTTCTGTGGTCACTACTGTGAATGTAAAGGGCTTGACAAGTCCTTCAGTTCATCTCCTGTATTCATAAGCTTTGTCTTGACATGTACATAGATTTGTTTTATCTTTAGTCTTTAAATACCAATTATCCAACAAAAGTATTTTTAACTTGGATCTTAAAATGGTTTGACTTCTGCAGGAAAGTAAAAGAATAGTGTTAGAAGAGAAACTTGCCTGAAAAGGACTATTTTTTGTAATTTGGTTTTGTTCTAGAAGTCCTTTGTTGCTTTGATATTAAATAACCAGCCAAGAGAAATTGGTAGCAGGTTTCTTTTGCATTACATATAAACAGAAGTTACTTGTGCATCATTCTGTAATGCTTTGCTATTTACTGCTGCTGCTTATTTCTTCTGATGGACAGAGACACAGGTAACAGACTTACTGTCGTTTTTCACCAGTCCTCCATTTCATTGCCAGATTCCATTCATCGTAATTAATTTGAATTTGTCACGCATTGACATCCTAATCCCTGAGTTCTGAGGAACTCGTGTGTGTATTTCCTGGAGAGCTGTTGAACCCTGTGTGGAAATAGTCAGTGTCCTTTCCCACTCAACCACACCAGGGATTTCTGATCCCTCGGTGTGTCACTCTCAGCTCTGGCTGTTGAAGCATCCCTCCCACCCGGGGGATGTTTTCAGGGGGTCAGTACTTGTTCCTGCACCAGGGGGAATCTGCCTGCCCTGCTCGTGAGCATTCCTTGTTTGGTGAGAGCTGTGAGCCCTTGCTTCTCATCCCCTTTTTCCTTTACATGCCAAAGCAGAAAGTGTCATCCCTAGTATGTACATCATGGGCTTGTGACATTCTTGATGTTCTAGAGCCTGTCTTTTAGATTAATAAACAAATATCCATGGGTTCCAATAATGTGTTTTTCCTTCAAACTTTCATTTTAAGGGTGAAATGATCAACAACATAGAAAAGAACGTGATGAATGCCACGGATTATGTGGAGCATGCAAAAGAAGAGACAAAAAAGGCAGTTAAATATCAGAGTAAAGCACGGAGGGTATGTTGTCTTTCTGTAATTGTGCTAGTCAGTATTTTAACTTAGCACAGGAGCCTTTCCAATGTGAATTATTTTGTTACAGTTAATATTGAAAATTTATAATATAAATATATATAAAGAGACTTGGACTATTGAAACAGCAATTCATGCACAGCTAAGGGTGTGTTCACAATTTTCCACTCAAAGCTGCCATTACAGACTATAAAAACACCAAAAGAAGAATCAATGTATTATTCCAGTAGATAAATTCACATGTTTTTCTTACTAGCTTTCACAATACCTTAAATTACTCAGATTCTAAATAACCTTAAAAGTTTCTGGCTGTTTGTCCCTGGTAAACTTATCTGGATTTAAAGCTGTAAAATCTATTTGCTAGCAGGAAGAATAAAAGTGCTTTTGCTGAAATAGGCTTATTTTTTTTGAATTCTGTCTGTAGTTATTAGTTTTACAGATAAATTAGGGGGATGTTCCCCCTGGGAAGGGTGTGATGTTGTGCCATGGCACTGGATTTGTGGAGCAGTTGAGTTTAAACGAATGTTCTGGCGTTTTCCATGGCACTTGTTTTGTTTCGGTATCTTTCTTCCCATCAGACACCAAATAATATATTCTGATATCAGACTACTAAGTAGTTTATTTTTACATTCCACTTTCCCCTTTTGATAGGCTGTGCAATTCAGTGAGGCTCTTTATGATGAGCTGGATTTGAGGGAATAATTCATCTCTCTGTAGATGGAGATCTACACAGAGATAACACGCCGGGTTCATTTACAAAAGGTCTTTTCAGAAGTGTTTAAAGAGCCCACTTAATGTGTTTGTAAATGGTGGTTGTGACATCTCTGATAACTGTATAGCCATTAATCACATGAGGTTACCTGTTAAAAGTGTTAATTCCTACATTTGCAAGATTATACAGATAAATTTATCTCAATTTGAGAATACAGGAGGCTTTAATAAAAGTTCTTGTGGATCTAAAAACTATTTAAAAAATTGAAAATGAATGCAAGTGTTAATGTGCTTAATATTAACAATACCTTGTTTTTTGACAGAAAATGTGGATAATTATCATTGTGTCAGTGGTGTTGATTGCCATAGTAGCTCTAATTATTGGTTTGTCTGTTGGTATTCGGTGATGCTTGGATAACCTCAGCGTGCATGGCTTCCTGCCACTGTGGCAGTAAGTAACTAATCAACTAATTTGGCTCTTGTTTCCTCTGTGGTGTCCTGCTAACCCTTAATCTCTGTGCAGGGGTGTGGGGAGGCCCGAGGTCCGTGCTGCCTCTGCTCTGTGCCCTGGGACAGGTCCTGCATGGACATGGCAAAGGGACCCTGCAGGTGGCCTGCCCGGGCACAGAGAGCAGCCACTGCAGCCCTGCAGCCACGGCCAACAACTGCCTCTCTGCTCTTGCAGTTGGTTTTTTTTCACTAAGTACACTTGGAGCTTTATCAAATGGGAGTTTCTGTGGGTTTAAGTAAAATTCTTTAAAAAGTAGATGTCTGCAATCATAAAGTTGGCTATTATGCCTTAGAGAATATCTTGAAAGTTCTTACTTTGAAACTGTTTATTAATACTAGACCAAGTGAAACAGTGGGAGATAACAATGGGTTGTGGACATGAGATTTTTTTCAGTGTTTGTATTTTTGCTGCAGTAATGCACCATTTCTTGTCCAGAAAATGCTGAGGCAGGCTCAGTGGGGAGCAGCAGTTAACTCCCTGAGTCCAGCAGCAGTGCAGCTTTTAACACACAATGTCTTTGAGCTCCACACAGAACACCACGAGCAGGTGTCAGTTCACACAGCTCACCAGAAATCCACATTTCTGTACTAACTCTCCTTTAACATCTAAGTTTTCGTTTTGGTGTTAGAGATCCTTCTCAGCTCTGGTTTGTGGGCAGGGAGCAGAATTCCCTGTGTCAGTACTTGCAGTGAGGAATACCTGACCCAGGGTCACACCTCCATGCATTCACACAGAACCATCTCTCCTTTTTTAACCCTCTGAGCTATCACCCACACAATGTTTTTACTGATCTTCTTCTGAATTCCACTAAGGGTGCAGATGTACCGGTTGGAGCAGGCTGCAAATATTTATCCAAGGAGGGTGGCAGTGAGCAGTTACTGAGACTTGACCTACATCTGTTTCTAATGATGTTTACAGAAGTTGGGTATGAGTAACAACCATTATTCCGTAAAGGAAAATAGAGAAATGTTGCACAGATGGCTCTGTCTTGTGACTATGGTTACATGTGTGTTAGAAACAGGAAACAACAGGAAATCATAGCACTGATTACTCCTTAGAAAGAAAATCCCAACACTCAGCCTGGGTGTCAGTATTACTGTGGCTCTGAATACATTTAATTTAATTACAGTTCTGTCTCTGACAAAATATTTCAATCTTAACTTGTCTCTCTTTTCCCTGCAGAAATTGATGTTCATAATAATATGTGTAACTGTATTGCTTCTGATACTTGGAATTATCCTAGCAACAACTCTGTCCTAGCAAGCACATTCCAAGAGTTACGAGCCTTCAGAAACTCCAAAACATCTTCAGTGAAACCAAACCTTTTCCACAGATGATGCCTGACACTGTCCCAGGATGATGACCTGTCACTAATGGTTAAAAATGAAAGCAAAATTGCTCTTAATGTTTACTCATAAATGAAGATCAGAATGTATTAGGGTGTGTATGGATTTTGCATCATAAACCAGACACCTGTAAGACTGAAACTTGCTCCTACTCGTTTTGAACTAAAGTAACTTAGGATTTTTTTCACCTCTCAGTGTTACAGTTGAAATAGGGAGTTGAGAGACTATTGAGTTTTGACTGTTTGGCTTTTTTTCCTATTGCTAATCCAATTCTAATCATGACTTTAAGTACCTTGCCAGTGCTGCCTTTGTTGGCACTCTTGTGAATATTTTTATGAGATGTAGCCTTGTGTTTAAGTGTATTAATTATTTAGTCACCTTAACCTATTTAAATTTTATGCCTTTTTTCCAACAAGTGCTAAAATATTTTATCCTGAAAGGACTGCTCATTTAACTGCCCAGTGCATTACACTTGAGAAGAAAAAAGAAAAGAAGCTTTTTTACACTTGCCAGTTTTTTTATTTTTTCGTTCAAGGTTAATTGCTTTAAATACTTCCTTCATAGTTAATAAGAAGTTAGTTGCAACATTTCTGGTAAAAGCAAACAGCTCTGAAACACGCTGAATTTGCACTTGAGCAGGTAATTTTACAGGTAATTCTTGTGCAGAGCAAACTGATGGATCAGTTTAGCCTTATTGCTTACGAAATAGAAATGACTTAGAAATGACTTTATAAAGCCAAATCAAGTTTTCTTGTTCTGGAGTTTGCTAATGTTGATGTATGAATATAGCACAGGGGGATGAACTCCCCAGGAGAGTCTGACACATAATACAAACTAAGACACTGATTTGTTATGGAGTTTGTGTGGATATAACATAGATGAAGTGTTTTGGTGTACACATGCCTGTTGTAATGCCAGCTTGCACGCCTTGAAAGCTTGAAAGAATTCAAATGTACCCAAATAACTGCATTTAATGTTACAGGTTATTTTTGTATTTTTGTGTGTAAAATATTTGTAACTTGGGTTTGTGACTCCTCGTTGTTTAAGCATATCCATGTAGATATGTAGATATATTCACACTCTAAGAGAAATGGAGGAGAGGATAATTTGTGCCTTTTTAAACATAGTCTAAAACTATACTCATCAATGTTTTCAGATACTCAGCTCTCATGTTAACTGCAGTAACTCAGTCCTACAATTCTAGAATCCTTAACCTTAGGTTTTGTTGAAAGTGTCTGAGATCAAAGTTACTCAGTAAGTGAGAATTCAGACTTCATAAAGTTCAGCAAAGTTTACAATTTATATGGTCTGTATGAATATTCCTGCTTTGCTGTCCAGGTATACTGTGAATGTGCTGGAGCTATTCAGATGTCAAACACATTTAAAAAAGAAAACAAATATCATTATTATTGTTATTGGTCTCTTTACAAGTCAGCCATAAAGAAGTCGCTTGAAAAATTCGGCTTCAACAATGAACAAATTTCTTTTACCTCTAAGTCCAGAATGCTCACTGATGTTTGTGAGGAAGTTTACATGCAAAGTAAGGAAGGATTGGTTGCCTTAATGCTCACTCTAGGTAAATATATTTTTTATTCTGTAGTTTTCTAGATTTTTATCAGTAACTATTATTTATACAGATACGCAAATTAGATGGAGGGGCAGGAAAAAATCACTCCTGCTGTTTACCAGCTGGTTTTGTAAAATGACCCTCAAAATCCTGTCATGATGAATTTTTTTCTCTACAATGCAGTAATTTGCCCATCAAGACCAGAAATTTGAATAGGCTGCTCCGTAGTTTTTACTTCTCGTTGAACAGCTGCCTCAGTGAGTTTGTTTTAAAGCAAAACAGACCTTTTCACATGAACCTCTTTGTTTGGTTCATATTGGAGGGGAGTAAATCTCTAACCTATGCACTAATAAACTCATCTACGCGAGTCTCTGGTGTCTGGTGTGTGTTCATGGTGCTGCTGGGGCCTTTGGGGTATTCCCAGTGAGAGTTTGAGTAAGGCTGGTGTGTTTGTGCAGTGACCCACATCAAACAGGGGATTCCCTCTCTCAGGGTAACGTGGTGTCTCTCCTGCAACTTTCTACCAAAAAAGGTGTAGAGATAATTATGAAGAAAATAATGGGATTTATTAATTTAAGATGTGCCCATGGGGAGCTTTTTCAGAGAAATGTTGAGGTGAGAAGCCCCAAGGTTTCATTTGGGTCAGTGCTCTCTTCATATAGAAATAATTTGTGACAACTCCTGTAACAGTCTGACAGCAGTGAGGGGGTTTGCAGGCAGAGTTAATGCCAAAGCACTTAGAAAATGACCAGTTAATGACTACTTGTCACTGAAAATGAAGGAAAAATGTTACTTAGCTGCTCTTACAAAGTTCAGGATGACCAAAATGCCCACGTTGTTTGTAAGTGCAGGTATCTGCTGCATCCCACCAGCTGGGGGAAAGCACCAAACCTGGACAGGAATGAATCTCTCGAATCAGCTAAAGCTGGTATTCTGCCTTAATTCTGCCTCTGCTATGTTGTGTAAAACACAGAACAGAGTTTTAGGCAAAGGAGGGTGTGTTTATCAAGGCACTGCGTGAGTTTTGATGAATAGAAGCATGATAAAATTGAGAAGGGAAAGGGAAAGGAGGGAAGGATGCTTCTCTTTAAAAAAAATGACAATATTTAAAAGCTGTGCTTGGTGTGGTTCTGAGAGCACGGTTGGGCTGTGGGCTTTGTTTCGGGTTGTGCTGGGGTATTTTGTTAGGGGCGGTTGGGGTGTGAATCTAAAGACTTGGGTTACCCCGTGTTAAATTTGATTTGATGTACTCATGTGGCTCGGATGGCACCTCTGGAAATAGCCCAGCCCCTCTGGAAATAGCCCTGGCACCCTGCACGGGGCAGCCAGGCTCGGGCTCTGCTGTCGCGGGCGGGGTTTGGGCATCGGTGCCCGCAGCCTTCAGCTCCTCTGCCACCCACGGGGCGCTCACAGGGAGTGAAAACAGCACTCAAAAAGCACCTGCAACAAGTTCTGAAGGCCAAAAGTGCTTCTGGAATAAAGGTTTTTACGAAGGGAAATATATAAAAATGGTAAGTACCGACAAAATCCTGGTGTTTGTGCATGGTAAGGAATGCCTGCTGTTGGCATTTTAGTCCATTTTTCTGCAAAGAGGGGAAAGAAGGATTTTAATGTTCAAGAGTAAATAGTTTCTAGGAAATGGCTAAGTTACAGTGCAAACAGCTACCAAGATGTAGCACTAAGCAGGAAGAAGACATGGATTATTTTGCATACAAAATGATATTTCCTGTATCCATCTGAGAGAACGTGACCCTTGGCTGGGTCAGGCTGTGCCTGGTACTGTCAATTGAAAGTAAATTGAGCTGGGCAACATTAAGCTGGGTTTCATGTGACTCAGTTGAGAGTGTGCCTGGGCAGAGGTGCTGGTTCTGTAGCAGCTCATGGGATAGTCCTTGGATGTGGGGTTCACAGGGGCAGCTTCAGCAGGTGTTGGACAAGGTGATTTGGTTCGTACTGCACACAACTGTTCTGTTCCTGTACTTGAAAGGTTTTGTTTTTAGGGTTTTTTTCGTTTTTTGAGTCTTGTATAACCCTGAGCAATGTTTCTGCCATCAGGCAAGTCTGCTGAAGTTTTGTGCAATTGGTTTAATGATCTTAATCAGCATTTCCCCCTGCAGGGGTCTCCTGAGGGTTTTCCAGAAGTGTTTCCCACACACCTCCAGGAATGTGGCCACAGTGTAGGTGATATGCATTGGCCAGGATATGACTTGGCAGGCTGACTGTGTTCTGTCCCTGATCCAAAGCAGGCTGCTGGTCAGGAGGGGTGCTGGCCCTTAAGAGCCGGGCTGGACCCTGTTTTGTTTTTAATTTATAGCTGGGTTTTATACTGAGAACGTGGAAACCGTCAGAGTGCTGGCAGTGGGGCAGACAGAGCCATTCCATTGAGCTCCCTCAGCCATGTGCACTTCATGCTGCACATTTCAGTGAGGTGGAAAGGCTCTCAGAAAACACAATTAATTCTAATTGTATTCTTCCAGGCCTTCCCTGGGATTTCTGATTTAAGCACAGCTACCAATCTGGACCCGAGTCTAGGGAAAAGCTGAGACCTGAAGCGTATTTAGTGAGAGCAATTAAGCTCCAGTCCCCTCTGAACATCAGCTGAAAGCTTGAGAGAACACCTCACTGCTGCCAGCTGCAGCTCTGCCTCGCTGCCCTGCCTGCTCTGAGCTGTGTGCAGAGGGAGCCCTGCCTGGGTGGGTGAAAACGAGAAAAACCTCAAACTTCTACATTTGCAGCAAATACTGCAGCACCTTTGACACGTGCTAAAGCAAAACGTGACCTTACTACTGGAGCAATTTTGTAAAAAAAAACCCACAAAAGCATAACAAAAAAAAACAAAAAAACCACAAAAAATACTCATTTTCACAAAATATATCTCAATTCTCTCTAGACTTTGTGGTTGCTGCTGAGCTCCCTTTTCAAAATTTCAGTAATCACCTTCGTGCAGATTAATTGCCTTTTGAGAGTTTCAAGTGTTGCTGATTTGTTTGCTGTGCCCTTTCCATCTCAGGGTCGGGTGGTTGCTGACTTGCTCTGCAGAGTTGTTTTCCCCTTGCTACTTCATTTCTTTAATGAACTTTTGGTAAAAGCCTTTTAAAATACCGTGGCTGTTAAGTCTCAGCCTTCTGCAGTGCTCCAGATTGACCTGGCACCTGACCAGCAAAATATTTGTCACTTTTTTATGCCATTACTTTAATTACTGGCAGCACTGACAGAATGCTGTTAAAAAAAAGATACTTTTTCAGATGCAGACATTCTTAGCTATTGAGCCATCCAATTGTGGGTCTAAGATTTTCTGCCCGTTTCTAATCTTGCTCTGGCTTTCCTTTTGTTCAGGCTGTGGCTTTTAGAGGCATAATTTCTTTTAATATTGCATCTACCTCATGGTATTTGTAGTGAAGAGAAATGGCAGTATGTGGCTTTACCTAAGAGGGACAGTCATCCGTGATAAAGACTGATCTTGGTTCTATCCACGCTGCTGCCAACCATCCTTAAATGGGTAAACGTAGCTGCAAGCAAGGGAGCCTGACTGCAGCAGAAAGCAATCTGAAGGAAGAAATACGTACATTAAAAAATCCAAACAAGCTGCTCTTAACCATCTGAAAATCTGCAAAAAAAAACCATTTCAAAACATCCTGGGTTTGAATCAGTTCGTACAAGCACACGTTGCATTTCCAGCTCACATGCTCGCTCTGCTTTTGATTTTCCCTTTTGGCAATTTATTCAGAGTAGAGTTAGTGGGTAGAATCTCAGAAGAGAATAAAAGCCAGTGTTTTGGGAACTAATGAAGTAATTATCTAAAGCATTATTTACAATGATTATTTAGAAGATAATGAGACCCTTTAGTTATGTTTGTTCTGCATAGCTAGCCGTTCAATAATTCAGGGTGTTGCCATACAATTTTCTCTATGTTTACTTAGCACATTTTTTGTTTAGGAAAATGTCACATTTTTGTGCTGTCTGTAAAGCACAAATCTGGGCCCTCTTGTGGGCACGGTTTGTCACATGAAAATCACCTCACTTCGGTTTGAGTAGGGGCTTTTAGGTTCAGGCTTCTCCAGTGTGATGTGGAACAAAAGAAATGATGGGTGAAATGGAGCTGCACCTGCCAAAGGCTGCTGTGGCTCTATTCCTGCAGAGGCACTGCTGGACCATGCACACACAGGCATCACTCCACTGATGCTCCCGTCAGCGATTCTCTTGCTGGAGCTGAAGCTTGACTTGCAGTTTATTTTCATTTTGGGAGCCATGATGATTACGTTTCAAATGCAGGGCTTTTTAAAAAGAGCTCATTTGCGCACGAGAAATTCAGGGCATCGTTAACATTTCAGTATCTAATAAAAATTTCACTGCGTCTGTGAACTTGCTGCTGAAATAAACAATTCTGCTTAAGCACAGGGTGAGCAGTGCCTGAACAGCAGCAGCTCAGGGGGAGAGTTTCCTCTGCACCAGTGAAGTGTCACTGCTCCAGGGGCAGGGGGTGAGGGGGATGAGGAACCAGTGAGGAAAACCTGCACCTCGAGGGGCTGAAGGCTGCCAGTTTCTGCCCCAGTGTGGCTGGCCACTTATTTAGGGTCAAATCAACTCCCACAGGACTCTTCCCACTGACTCCAAGAGATGCTCAAGGGGTGGCTGCTCTCCCACCCACCCTCTGCTCCCCTGAGGCAAACAGACAGCATGTGCAGGAGTGCATCTTTGTTTTACTGGAGTTTATTTAAAATATATAACGTAGGACCCTCCCAGAATATTATAAAAGTTAAAAGTTCAAAAGGCTTATTAAGCAATACAGTGTTGGGTTTCACATGGCTGCTACGCAAAAACACCTAAAATAAACGTATTTAAATAGCCTGCAATTAACCATGGATAAAGCGAGGTTCTGGAATACCTGCACAAGGACAAATGAGCTGCTTCACTTTAGGAAACCCACCCAGCATCTCCAAAGGCTAAGGATGCAAGACAGGCCTTGAGTGCTCTCCAGGGAAGGGGGAATATCCCAGCACTGTTACCTTGGAACTGTGAAATGGTGCTGCCTGGCTTCATTAGAAGTCAGAGGTCCCCTAAGCCAATTTAGGCTGTCTCTAGAGGGTTTAAATGCTCTCCAGCCACTTTCCCTCTACTGCAGAAGGCCAGCAGTCACATTGTGGATCAGGGCTGTTCTGTGCTGGATTCCCCCAAGGCAAATCAATCACTTCCAAAAGTGGATAAGCCCTTGACTAAAGAACAAGAGCAAGACAAAGTGGTGAGTAACCATTTCCAATCCAGGGCATATCAGAATTTGTCTGAAAACTTCCCTGGGTTTTCCTTTTGGAGGGGTGGAGTTATAGGCAATTATTTTAAATAAGCATTTTTAGAAATCTTACCGTATAGAGGAACTACGTAGAGCCTTGTTAATAAAATGTTTTATGGAGTAGGATGTGCCTCTGGTATGCAAAACCATGAGTGAAACCCCAATCCCAAAGTTTGGTAGGGAGCTGAGAAAGGAGATGCTTTTTGAAACAAAAGCGTGGACAAGAAGCAGAGTCAGAATGCAGCTGCCTGTGAGCTCCAGAGGCACGACCTTCACCCAGCTCCTCTGGGAGTATTTTGGTTATGTAATCACAAGGCCAATTCTACCAAAGAAAAGTTGCTCTAGAGCCTGTGGAACTTCTGCTCCCAGGTGAGTTTGGGTGTCCTGGGAAGCCTGAACTGAGCTGCAGGTGCAGCTTTTGGGAACCAGCTCCTTCACTTCACTTGAGGAAATATGTTTATCCCCACAACAAATAATCCACAGCAAGGGTTCTAGTTTAGTATCTGTGTGTCTCTCCTGGTTTCCCACAAGGCTTGCCTGGTCTGTCTTTATATTCCCCACATCTGATATCACCATTTGTGGTGAACTGATGTTACTGTCCCAGTGCAAACATTCTAAATATTCATTGTTAAAAATAATTACAGCTCCTTTTCATGTTCCCCACGTTAAAAACAGTCCCTGCCTCCTGAGCTGCCAAGTGCTACACTGATTTTTAAATAAATTAATTTGCATGTGTAGAAGGGCACATTTAGACTACTCCTACGATACAGAGCTATTCCTCACCACACAGCTCCTCAATAGTCACCAATGGCAGGATTTAAAAAAAGTTCACCTAAAATTAGGTTCAGAACCATTATAAGAACCACAGCAAGTTGGTACAGTGGGTCTGCAAAGTGCTCAGCAGGATATTGGGTGAAGGGCATTTCTGACACGGAGCTGGAGAGCTGCCAGCTCTGGGTGAGGTGGGGAGGTGAATTTTGGGTTACAGTAATCTTGCCCTGCGCCTGAAGATTTGATCCAGGTCACCCTCTGTCTGCCAGGACAGGCTGGGGAGAGCTCTGGTGCCTGACAGCTGGACACACTTGTGCTCTCTTGACTTTGAAACCATCTATAAATAGATTTTGTCAGAGATCCCATTTATACAGTTCCCCCAATGTATTTCTGGACATGGTTTTCCTTCCAATATGAGGCAAATAAAACCATGGAACAAATCAGTCTTAGAAAGAAAACAAAAATTCACAGGACAATAAAATTCAGCAAGTGTTGACATGTATTTTTAATCACAGCTAATATATTTATATTTTTAATCCCTAAAATAACAGAAATTACCACAAACTTGAGGCGAGCTTGACGAAAATAAAGGCAAAACCTCTGTTTCCCTGCAATCCAGCAGGATTCACACATCCATCCACGAGAGCTGGGGTTAGGTTACATATCTGCTTTCTATGTTTTTCCTCTCCAGAGCTGGTTCATTGCTAAGGGAAGCATGTGCCGAGAGAGTGACTCAGACCTGTGGGCCAGGATGCTTTTCTTGGGCTCCCATTGAGCATTCTTTGCATCCCACACAGATATAAATAAGTGCCCTTGTTCACTTCCCTACCATTTATACTAGAAAATAAATGTGGCATTATTTTAATTGCATTAAAAGATCTCTTCTGAGATTAAAGGGGAACTGTTCCACTGACATCTGTTACAACCTTAAAGGTTCTGCTCCCACACACTGATAGCCAGTGCCACAGCACAGTGTAGTAATGCAGAGAGGAAAAACAAAAGCTGAACTGAGTTGCTGTAAATGATCAGTAATTAGACCATTCTGAGATCTGACCAGAGAAAAGAACAGACTCCAAACTTCCTTTTCCAAAAAGACCTTCTTGCTTGGTATTGCAAGGTTCAACTTTCCTCAAATGTGAGATGCACACCTCAGCTGGGACTGAGCACCAAGTCATGCTGGCCAAACAGAGACAGCCTGACTCACCACCAGCAGAGAGATGAAAATAAGGGCAGTGGTGTTGGAAAAAGAGATCTCAGTCACTCTGTTTACCCTCTGGGAGCGGTCTTGGCTGTACAAGATTAAATGTTATGTAAAGTGAAAAAGCAGCTGCTCTGGCAGTGCTTAGAGCCAGCACAGAGCGAGGGGCAGGGGAATTTCACAGGGAAGTGTCCAGCTCAGCACCCAGGAACCAGGGAAAGAGGCACCAACCTTCCCGGAGGGAGGAGTGCTGAGCTGCCCGAACTGAGCAGGGAGGTGTGAGGCCGATTCCCCACGTGCCTCGGGATGTTTATTGAGGTTTGTGGGTCCTGGCAGGCGAGGCTGGCTCACCCTGGCTGCAGCACGCTGTAAAACCGACCCGTGCTTCAGCAGTGTCTCGGGATTGTAAACAGGAATTGGTGCTGAAATACCCAGCCCAGTTAAACCAGCCCTGTTTACCTGTGCTCCACACCGGGGAGCAGAGAGGGACCAAGGGCCCTCCGTGTGCTCCTTGCTCCCTCCCAGCTCCAGGGATGCCCTTTGGCTGAGCAGTCCGAGGGGCAGTGCCAGCCCCGCAGCCACTGACATCCCTGCTGCTTTGCCCACCCTCCAAACAAACGCAGCACCACATCCTGGCACCGACAGGGCCACAACACACGGGCAAGGGGCAAACTGCTCCCAGTAATGCCCCCAGCCCTCGGGGTGCAGGGGTGTCCCTCGTGTCCCGGGGCAGGAGCACGGCTCACCCCGCACTGAGCTCTGCCCTGTCCTGCCTGGTGCCACGTCTCAGCTGTGCCACCAGCTCTCCTGGGCTCCGCTGTGACCTCTGGGCTTCACCGGGCGAGAGCAAATGGATTTAGGACCAGCAGCATCACTGAGACATTTCAGATCTATTCTAAAGGATTTTAATGAGCCGTTGATGAATTTTGTTCCACAGTCCAGAGAGGGCAACAAGAAAGCAAAACAAACACCTGGGAAGTCCCCACGCTGCAGACCTGAGGGCAGAAGCAAAGAGGAGAGCAGCTCAGTGAATGTTCAGAAGAGCAAGGTGAGTGTTACACGCTCTGAAACCTTCCAGTGCTTTCCTGCCAGCTGCTGAGACACCTCTCATGGCATCGACACGATCCAGAGGTGATGGATGCCAGGTGAAACAGCTCTCTGCACCCTGCCTGGCACAGGGCACACCGAGATTTACCTCGGGTTTGGCTTCCCTGGTGTGTTTGGTTTGTGTCATGGTCCAGCACCAATTACGTAACTCTGCAGTTTTAGGAGTTATGTTGAGGCTGTTAACCAGTTACAGGACTGTCCCATTGTGACTTTTCTTTTTTACTCTTCTACTTGGAGTTATTTACTGCTTTTATTTTAAGGTACCGATTTAAAATATTGGTCAATTTGTAGTGATCCCCCAATAAAAAAATTAGATGCTGATGTTAAATGCCTTTTGTGATGATTCCTCTGTATTTGTTGGCATGTGTGGCTTGTGTAAGAGGGGGATCAACATCTTTCCAAAACCCCTTGAGTCTGAGGCTGGCACGGGAGAAGGAAGCCGTGAGGATAACCCAGGATGCCCTCGAGATGGAGGCACAGCCCCGTTTGCCCACAGAGAAACTGCTCTGCCAGTGACACTGGGGTGCCTCAGTGACAAAAACTTTACCTGATGCTTCCTCTGATTCATCTCTTCTGTTCACTAATGGATCTGCTTCCCCCTTCAGCAGATACAAACACGATAAAAAATGCTTTAAAAAGAATCGATAAACACTTAAGTGTTTGGCAGCTGTCAGACTTTTTACTGCATCATTTACTCAACACTTTAATGCCTAACAGAAGCAAGTCACCAGTTAAATATTCATGTGCAGATTTAGTAGATATAACACACCTCAGGTGGGCTCTGCTTTTCTGACTCGCTTCATTCACAACAAAACCAATTGTTCCCGAGCACAGGAGCTGGGTGCTGGGCAGTGACACCCGATGGAGCCGCTGGAGGTCAGCGCCGGGATCAGTCTGTGGGAATCTGCCCACGTTCCAGTTTCGGGCAGCCGGAATTCAAAATTCGGAGCCTTTTTTGCTTTAAAGATGCCGAGTCAGTGCGAGCTGTCCCGGTTCGCACAGCTGTGTCACATCAGGGACCCCTCCCGCCCCAGGGAGGGGCTGGGCTGGGCTGGGCTCAGCTGGGCCGGGCTCAGCTGGGCCGGGGCACACCGAGCATCCCTGCAAAGGCAGCCGGGGTGGGGCGGGTACCCCTGGGGCAGATCCCAAAGGCAGGAGCGGGATGCGATGCGGTGCGATGCGACGCGATGGATGCCGTGCCCAGAGCCGGGACTGGGTCCCCCTGACCCCAGAGCGGGCACAGCCGAGCCCTCGGTGCCCCAGGGAAGGGCAAAACCCGCAGAGAGTGCGGGACAAGGGTGAGAAACGCCCCTGGAGCCCCGGGTGCGGGCAGAGGGAGCAGACAGCCCGGCATCGCTCCGGGAGGGGAGGGAGGCTGGCGAGGCAGGGGAGAGTCCGGCCTGGCAAAGGGCAGGGAGAAGGCGCTGCTTCAATTTTTGCCCGTTTCTCACCACCCAAACCCGTGTTAATTGGCAATGAGCTGATTTCCCCGCGCGGGACCCGTTCTGCCCGCGGTGGTCAGTGGCAGGGAGTGACCAGTCCGGTGCCAGCCCCGAGCTCTCCCACCCTCAGCTCCCCCCGGGCTGGCAGCACAGAGCCGCTCCCGGGCGGCTTCCCGTGGTGCAGGGCACCCTCGGGAGTGCTCATCCCGGGGCTCGGGCGAGCTGCGGGCTCAGCAGCGAGGATAATTCCCTAATTAGCGGCGGATGCTGCGCCGGGAGCGCAGAGGCAGAGCAGCAGCGCTCGGTTGCCATCCAGTGGCGAACACTTCGGTGTCTGTGCAGCCACTGACCGCGCCTGGCTGGCATCGACCGAGGGGGGAAAAAATAGAAAAGAAAATAAATTGTCTGCTTTTCATCTCTCTTTGTTATCCCTATCTCCTTACCTGTGATTGATCAAGCGAGATTGTCTCTTACTCACTTACAGCTTGAATGAAATGTGAGGAAGAAAACTTTCAAATAAAGCACTTATGCTGTGATTTTTGAAAGAATTTGAATTAAATTCTTTTCCTCAGACAAAGCTTTAGCAAGAATGACATGAAAAATGTATTTTCTCCTTACCAGGCTGTCAACCCTTCAACTGCACTGACACTGTCATCCAATAACACTGCTGTCATCACAAAAACAATCACCAGAACTCTGCCTCTAAAGCAGAAAATGCACTTTGTCAATGTTGCGTCTCAACATCTGCAAAATATCAACAAACAATCCAAAAGCATAAAAGATGTGGAGATCCAACTGCTGCAAGGGGAGTGTGAAGAACTCCAAAATCAGCTGGGATGCCTGAGGGTAGGTAAAAATCCAGTTCTATTCTTAATATTGAGCTGTGCTGGTAAACAGCTACATTGAAATAGTTTATTGATAGATGTTCTAAACCCCAAATATTTATCTGTCCATTTCTCATTCAAACAGACAGCTTACACAATATACAATACCAATAAGCTCTCCTGTGTGGAGGAGAGTTGGGGTCTGAATTCACCACACTTCTGGTCTAGACTCAAGTCAAGACTTCCACTGAGGATATAAACTCATACTTTGGAATCCTCAGCGGCGTTCCTGTACTTTGTAGTCACTATCCCAACACCAAACTCTTCTTGGCGTTGTCTTGTGTTAATTTTGTGCCCTCCCAGCATCAGCTCTGAGCCCTGTGTACAGCAGCAGATGATGGGAGAGGAGGAACTTCCAGCTCCCAAGGCTGGGATTGCCCAGCTCGTTTCCCACCCAACCTGGATCAGGAGCCAGAGGAGGTTCCCTGGGCTGTTGGGTGCTTGGGGTGCTGCAGGATGTCCTGCTGCTGCAGCTGCTGCTGTGAGGAGATTGATTCTCGGGGCAGAGGATTCTTGGTCAAACACAGGAACTGACCCAGAAATGCAGGTCCATGGCTGCAGCAGAGGCTCCTGCTCAGTCACTCAGAGGTTCAGCTGTGACAGACCCTGTGCCTCTGTTCCCGTGTGTCTGACAAGGGAGAAATGGAGAATTTCCTGTGCTGCAGGGAGGGCTGCTGGGGCAGACACCGGGGGACACCGAGGAGTTGCTGAAACAGTCTCAGAAGGAGCTGCTGTGGCTTCAGAGACAGCTGTGCTTCGTCTCCACAGCAGGCCCTGGGCGTGTCCTGGCAGCGGGCAAGGTGAGCTCCTTTATTGCTTTTTCATCCAAAAAGTGGAGTTAGGGAAGGGAGGGTTTATCTCCATTTGTTTTGGTTTATTGAAACAACACCCTGCAAGGTTGGCTTTGCATACGAAGGGGACTGAGAGGAAAACTCATCTCTTAGGATGTATTTTAAATAATTGTCTCATGTAACTCAGAAGGACTGGAAAGAGCATGGAATTGGTTACAGCCTGTGAAAGGTTACACAGCTAAAGTGGTATTTCATAGGGCCCTTAGCATGCACAGAAAGATGTCTTTTGTTCTCTCTCTTTCTGTAGAGAATGTCCATCAGAAGGGAGGGTCATTCTTTGGGGTTGTTATCCTGGGGGGTTCCATGGGCTGGCACACAGAGCTGCAATTCACTTTCTTCTCTCAACAAAACTCTAATGTGTATCACATATATTCCTACATGCCAGTGGCCCATCAACAGCAGAAATGCAGCCAGAAAAAATTATTATCAAGCTATATATGTAATGCTGATACTTGGCCACATAAACTACCAAATTAATAATAAAATGTTTATGATAATGAAGTCCTAACGTCTTACAGTTCCAGTGAAATGTCAGTTCTCGTCTGCTGTGGCATAACAAGTTGCATATGTCAAATTTTTATGACTCAGAATGCTGAACATGTTATTGAGATAGAGAATATGTTTGAAAGCCTTCACAGTAGTGAGTCTGTACCGGTAGTTTAAAAAACTAGCTGCTATTTTACTTTCAGAGTGACTAGATAGAATTTATTCATATAATTTTCCATATTTTTAAAACAAGGCTTCCAGAAAGTTTATGGAAATTTACATATTTTATCCATGTACAAACCCACACACCCCGTGTACAGAGATACATGTTTGAAACCCATGAAAAGGAATGAGCAGAGCTGGTTTGGCTCAGTGTGGCATGTTAATAACACCATCTCACAGTGATCTGACAGACTTTCAAGTGTCAGGCTGGCCTAGGAAGTTTGAGTTTTGTTTGTACAAATGCACATAAGGGAACAGTCACGTTCCTGCAGCCTCTAGCCTGGACAAGACAGCTCTCCCAAATGTGCCACCTGGAATATTCTGGTCCCACTTTGTGTCATATGCTGCAGATCTGTGCTGGTGCTGAAGCACAGGGTGGTGAGTGCTGATACAGTCAGAGGGAACATTCCAGTTTGAAGCTTGCCTGTAGCTCAACTGAGGGAAAAAATCTGACTTGCCAAAATTAGACTTAGAAAAAAAAAGCCATTTATTCCACAAACTGGTTATAAAAGTAAGAGTGCCTTGCCCGATGATCAGAGCCATAATCTAATCTGGGAATGAACATATGAACCTGGCTAGGAACAGCTTTTCCCTCAGAAAATGCCAGAGTTTTGTTGTTCCTGCCACAGTCATGAGTAATCTCGGGGAAGGTCGTTTGGGGCTGAGATTTGCACAGCAGAGAGGTCTTGGGGACCTTATTTTTAGATTTTGTACTTCTCATTCAGAAAATTCCAGTCTTTCTAGAATGTGCCAATGCAGACCTTCAGGGAAGGAAGCACAGATTGTCTATGAACCTTCTCCTCATCTGTTTTCCCTGCAATATCACATCACCAGGGATCAGATCTTTGGCTGTTTCGTTCACATATTCAGGGACAGATTTACCAGCAGCAGCCAGTTGCTTTGCAGATCCCACTGTGACCGTGATTTAATTCTAAACCTCTGAAGAGAAATGTGTTCTGTGCAAGTGGGAGTGGTGGCTCTCAGTGCTGCTGGAAGCTTTGGGGCCATGGTCTGGGATGGCTGGGAGCTGCTGCATCCAGAAGCACAGACAAGGCCAGTTTGGAATGATTCCTCAGCTCTCTAGCAAACGTCCTGGTTCACGGGTTCACACTGACTGTGAACTGGAAATCCAGGTAAGACAAAACTTGAGAGGGAGATCATCTGACAAATCCCTCTTCCATGGCTCCTAATTCCTTCCAGAGCAGCATCAGATGCTCCAGTTCCTGGAGAGCAGGGCACTCCCCAGGCACTTCAACTCCATAAAAAGCTGTTAGGCTTGAGGGGAAATCTGCCTTCCTTTGTTAAGGGCAAACTTTCCCGAAAATTCTCCTCCTCTTCCTCGTTATGTCTGTGGGTAAAACTATGGGAAGAAGGCTGGTATCTGAGAAGGAACTGTAGGAAAGACCTTATTGAATTGAGGGATGCATTTCTCTAGATACTTTAACAGAATTCAATAAAATGGTGCCTTGAGAGTGCAATATTTCCTTACCCTGTAAAATACTAAAAGGAAGATACAGAAATACCACTCAATATAATTCAGATGTTTTCTTGATGATTTAACCTTCATCAGCCGGGAGAATTCAGTTATGTTGTAGTGAATGCACTCCCAAAGTGACCAGATGCTGTCCCTCAGATCATCTCTGCTCAGGACAAACTAGGAGCAAAAAACGATGAGAAAACGATTGAAGCTGGGTTTCTAAAATTTGATTTATTTAAAACCTTTCCCTGTACCCCCTTACAGCATCTCCCTGTGCCTGCCGGGGAGATGTTGTTGCACCTCAGAAGTTGGGTGCGGGTGCGTTGCCCCCGCCGGCCCGGGAAGAGGCGCGGCAGGATGCTTGGGATGCTCCAGGTAATCTGCCTTAATTCCCCTCCGCATCGGAGCTTCCGCGCCTTCCATTGGGCAGGCCGGGCGGCGAGAAAAAAAATCGCCGCTCACATTTACAGTTCATTGGTTCGTGCCAGTAGGCCACAGATGACCTACTGCGAAGATCCTGCGATAGCATTACCCGGAGGGAAGAGCAGCGCTGCCCGCGGCCGCCTCCCCCGCGGCCCCTCCGGCGCGGCGCATCCGCGGCTCCCGGGGCTGCGGGGCCAGGGCCATGTGAGACGGGCAGGGGCGAGCGGGGAAAGCCATCTTGGGGCGGCTGCGAGCGAGCTCTGCCGCCTCATAGGCTCGGGCGGCCGTGCACGGCGATGATGCTCGCTCGGCTCCCCGCCTGCCCGCCCGCAGCGCGCCCGTGAAGCGCTGGCACCGAGCGCCGCCCGCCGCCGCCCCGCCCGCGCCGCGCTCCCGGCACCGTCCTGCTCGCCCTCGGCAGCGCCTGAGCACAGGTACGCGGAGATCTCGCCTCCCCAAAAACAGCGGGGCTCTTCGGATCGGCGGGCCCGGGGTGGGAGGGATGGGGATGCGTGCGCGGGGGGAGAATCCCCTCTCGGCGAGCCGCGATGCATCAGTAACTCTTACCGGAGGCACGCAAACTTTATTATTCTGCAGCAATTCGGTGATGCCCTTCACTGAATCTTTGCTCCTAGGTGCTGCTCTGAATAATAAAATGTGCATCGTGCACGAGCACTAGGTAAAGGGATTAAACTCTTGCTAGATTATTCCATCCTCCCTCCGGCTGATGTTTAATCTGATGTCATTTCCCAGTCACTTTTAGGGTTTCCAATGGAATAAAAGCCATATTGGCAGGTTCGATGGGCTGCGTTTCTGTTCCGTGGTGGTGTCTGTGGGCAAAGTTAGCGGTGCCAGTGGCTGGTCGCTGTCCCTGCCGCCAGCCCCAGCATGGTGCATCTCCCCGGAATGTGTTTGCTTTGCCAGTGTATATTGTCGTGTCATGGCAAAGTCATCACCGCTGTGACTGCTCTTCCACACAGCCGCTGCCCGTGAAAATGCGTGGCATTTGTCTGGCATCTGATGCTAAATTAGACTAATTGCAAGTAAATACCTCATCCGTTTTTCAGAGAACGGCGAGATTTGCAGACAGATACAGACAGATACACGTATGCATGGACACGCTGTACCCGGCATCGGGGCATGTCTGTTCTGCATACGAGCACGATAATAGCATTTTATGATTGCATATTCCCGTAAATACCAGTTAATTAGCATGCACCAGCGTGCTGTGCTCGCTGTTACAGGGGATACTGCAGGGTTTTTATTAACCTCTTTTCAAAATTGGCTATTGCTTGTGGCGCTGGGCAGGGGAGGTGTGTCTTTCCCAGAGTGATGTGATGGTCGACATTACAGCTGTACGCGGGCTTAGTGCAGTTGTGACTGAGGAGAATCTGAGTGCACATGAAAGCTTTGGTTTTTCTTTTTTAAGCTGCTGCTGCCTGTTATTTTAGTGGTAAAGCACTGCCTGGGCTGTTGTGTCCAGTGCAGGTAGTGATGCAGGGTTTATGTATAAAATAACTCAGCAGAATAAGTTATTAATGAGTCTTGACACTGCATCTGGTAAATACAGAGTCTGCTTCTTAAGGGATTGGATATATCTTGAAGAAATACCTAAATTCAAAGCCATTGGTTGTGACAGTAAGAATTGCACCAAGTATTCTGTGACAGGGGAAGAATACTGTGATTGTTGCCATCCAAATAAAAATCAGGACTATTGCTTAGCAAGAGAGAAGAGCTGCCTTAAGACCACAGCATGAAATACAAAACCTCAGACCAAGCAGTAGAGGGGAAGTTACAGCATCCCCATAAAGTCAATATGATAAAAAAATAGCATTGTATGGGCACTGATATGAAAGCTGCTGTAGTCACTTTGTATTTTGGCTTTTTTGATTAGGAAGTGTTAGATTTTTATTAGAGGAGGGCTTTCAAGTCTGCCCAGCTGACAAATGAAGAAGGTAATTCAGATCAAATATTACAGATGTCAGCCAGGACTCACCACTGTAGACAGCCTTTGAAATACATTTGTGCTACTTCTAGAACCTTAAAGGAGGTTGGGTCTTTTTTAGGTGCCTTTTTGTTATTCCTTTTTGATCTGATGGTCCTGGTCAGTGGCTTTGTGCAGACTGTTTTCTTTTTCATAGGGAAAAGACGGACTCTAAATTAAATCAGTGAAGTGGTCATGCTGTCTGCAGACCAGAGAGCAGCCCTGATTTTCCCTTCTTACATACCTGAATGAGTGCTAAAATACAGCATGACTGCGTGCTAGAGGCACTGAACAGAGGGGCACTCTTATTGCATCCAACTTTATATATTTGCCTCTACCTGGAGCACCTTTTTGAGAAAGGCAATGTGTTGAAATTTCTAGAATTATAACCAAGTTACAGCTCTGAAACAGCACGTGGGTTTTAGGGGTAGGAAAAGTGAGATGGAGCAGAACATGGGGCAGTGCAGTGCCACAGATTTCTGCATGGAAACGGTCTGAATAGCTGATAAATGCTGGTTTAGTTCACTGACAGTGGCAAGATCAGAAATCTGAAGCATCTCTCTGTTGATGTGACCAATCCCATACAAGCTGTGTGTGTATTTCTGCATAAACACAAACTGTGTTTCTCCTTGAATGTATCTCTGTGTTAGATAGATGTGCACACAGTCGGGTATGTAACCACGGTAGTTTGGGTGTGTGATACTGAGCATTAAATAAATATATCAGCACTAAGTGTTCTCACTGGCAGTAGCTTGTTACAACTGTCTGAACCCTTCTGGGTTGCCACAGGAGAAATAAGAAGCCCGTGATCTCTGCATAATTAGTATCCTCGGGTATTAGGGGGTTTCCTTTTCGTGTGTCAAATGCCCCAGCACAGATCAAAATTAAATACCCAAAATCACGCTGACTTTATTCTGTAATGAGAATCTAGCTGGTCATGCATCACTGTCCCGTCCTTTCAATATTTATGTTGAATGAAGCATGGTTTGACAGTCAAGGCTGTTTGTCATTTCACTGAAATTGTTTCAGGCCCTCATCACTGCTACGAAATATGTCACGCCAGCTGAAATAGCTGTTAGTCACGACTTTTTCCCTGGGACTTATTTTTGGGTTATTATTCAGCAAAAGGTTCTGACTAAACTGGAGTTGTGTGTAAATCCTTTGTTTCCCCCTCTCGCAGCATTAGCCTGTGTGTCCCACTCTGACAGAAGGTGAAGCTGTGTAGATAACAGCTCCTCTCCATGGCTTGAAAGTCTCTCTGTGCATAGGACCAAGGAACTGAAATCTGTTTCAGATTTTCTGGAGAACACCTGGTGCCACTGGTGATTACCTCTCTGTTATGTTCTCTGTAAGCTGCCTGTCCACCACGGATGAGGATTGTCATGAAGTACTGCTGACAGCAGCATCCTCTCTGTTAGAGCAGCATTTGCTGTTAGAACTGAAAAATATACACCAATATCATGATTAAAAATAGAACTGGAGTGTAGCCACAGCGCTGGGGAATGCAGCTCCCTCGTGGTGCCATGAAACCAGTGCCTGCTCAGAGGTGGGGAACAGGGCTCCAGCCAGGGGTCTCTGCTCCAGGGGGCTCTGGGGAGGGGCAGTGGTGCCGGTGTCTGGAGAGCAGCTCGGGGTCCCCTGCAGCAGCTGGGGACTGAAGTCTGAGTGGTCACTGAGGGTTTCTCTGCCAGCTGGAACCATCCTGTCGAATGACACGTTGGAGGCATGTTCATTCTGTACATGATGATTGTAAAGCCACCTGTGGTTGGGATTTTGGTGAGGAAATTAGAGTGGTGTAAAGGCTCGTGGCTCAGCACTTGGGCTCGTGCTGGTGGCGTGGTGCTTGATCAGCGAATCAGGGTGGGACTTCAGCTCTGCCACGGATTCTGTGAATGGCCCTGAGCTAAGCATTTAGTATCTCTGGGGCTCTGTTCTCCTTCTGTAAACGGGAATAATCATGAACTCTTTCCACTATATTCTATTTATTTTATCTGCTTAGGAAATGAGATTTTCAGACCAAATACTGTTTTCTCCATCAGGATGCTGAATCCCAACAGAGGCTTCTAGATGCTACTTATAAATCACTTGACAGTCTGCATTGTGTGTTGCTGATCTATAGAAGAATACTGCTGAGTGTCAGAAGAATTTAAATCTGTTCTGAGGTTTCTGGAACAACATTTGATTAGCTAAAATCTCTGTTGTGCTCATGGCTATGTTCAGTTTGGGGTGAAGAGCCTCATTTCCCTGCTGGTGGCTGTGGTGTGGTAGAAACATTTACAGTGCAGGTGTCAGGACAGAGGAAATGGGACTGTAGGTTTGAGTTTAGCCTTTTTTTTTACAATTGTCATAAAGTTTTCTCTGTTGTGTTCCAAACAGGCTTGATTTCCAGAGCAGGAGGTATTGCTGTGCCCAGTGCTTGCTGGCCAGCAGCAGTGCAGGGTGTTCTGGGAACAGTCAGGAGGAAGGCACGGGGAGTGTAACAGCATGGCACAGATTCTCCTCCCTGCTCTCACCTAATGACAATTAGAGAGAATCTTCCATTTTTCCTTTAAGCATCATCCTACAGCCAGGTCCTCTTCCTCAAGGCTTGATGTGAATATGCTGAGCTGGTGGGCAGCCATCACATGCACCCCTTTCCTTTCATGCTCTACCTCCCCTAGGACTAGACTGATTTATTTTCTTTCACTGAGGAGCATAAATCATTTTTATAGACAGCCTCATTAAGTTTTTACACTGGATGTGTGATGGAAAAAATTACAATAATACCCCCTCTTACCAACTTTCAAAGGAAAATAAGACTTTCTTGATGCAGGTTAATTTGTTTAGGGTTGGCTTAGAAAAATCCTAAATCAAGGCTAAATTCCTCCAGAACACGGAATTTATTCTGGGAGTTTGCCTTTTCAGCTCCTGCTGAATATTTCTGTACCTCCTTCTTATAGAGCTGAAAAAATGCTCTTTGTTCCTCCTGCATGGAATACCATGGTGCCTTTTCAGTGGTGTGGGAGGTGCATCTGTAGCGAGTGCCCTGCCCCTCTCACTTGTGAATGTTCCCTGGTATTGATTAACCAGCAGGGCTTTTACAGATGTGTGCCAGTTCCCAGGCAGAGGGGTGGCACAGCACCGTGTCCCTGGGTGTGCTGGTGCTGAGCGCTCCCAGAGATGGATGGGGCTGATGGTGCTGGGAATGCAGCAGGACACAGCTCACAGCTGGCACTGAGACCAGCACCACAGGGCTCAATCTGCCCCTGGTTGCTGCATTTCCCTCCCCTGTGACACTCTCAGTTTCACTATTTGCTAACTCTGACTTTCTGCTCTCCCCACTTCCTGCCCCCAATCCTGCCCGAAGTTTGGGACCTCAGCACTGTTCCCTGTCAGCCCCAGGAGTGTGTTTCCTCCCTTCTCCCTTGTTTACCGCTTGCTAATTAAATTTTGTAGGTGGCAGTTTGAAATCTTAGTGGGACGTGTCATGTGACTGCTAATGCTCTGCAGATCTCTATTACATAACCTTTAAGTAGTTTGGGAAAATGTGCTTGTGTCATACTGGGCCTGACATAAGGCTCTGTCTGAAGCCAACAGTCTGATCAGGTTTTTTATGTACAATGACTGTAGAAATCTTGTGGATGGTTTGTTCTGGCACAAGATTTGTGCCCTCGGTTGTCAGGTCAATTGTCTTCCTTCGCTGAGATGCTTTGCAGTCGGCTCTGGCTGCCTTTCCTGCAGGGCAGAGCAGGGGAGGGGCTGCCTTTAAACTCTCTGGCATGCCAGGTAATGATCAAATGAATATTAAATGCAGGATGCCAGGAGCCCTTCTGCTTTCCTGAGAGCTTTGCTCATCCCCGTTCTGAAATGACCACAGCCCAGAACAAGCACAGAAAACCTCTCAGTTTGTCCCCCCACCCTTTCACCTCCCACGGATCTTAACTGGGCTCTGGTGCATTATGCAAAATGAAAACATGAATCAATACAGACGTTTAAAAAATGCTATGTAGGGATGATCAATTTTTAATGCTTGGTAATTCATTAGGCTCTGGTTTGCTAAAGGAGCACTTCTGTAAATGACAGCAGCGTGCCCACTCACAGACTGAGCTCCTCTTCCTTTCTCCGAGCCAGAACCATCTCTTGGTCATTCTGCACGTTTCACACTCTTGTTGCCTAAAACATATTTATACATATTTATACATATTTATACACCATCCAATGCAGCTTAAACACTCCATTGTGGGTGGACTGGCTCTGGCCCTAGAGGAAATAAGTCTCATTTTGGTTTCCTGGCCAGGATATGGCCTTGGAGGCCGAGTCCTGTGTGTGCCTCTGATGTGTGTTCTCTGGTGAGCCACAGCAGATCCTTCTGCCTCACCTCCTTTACCTGCTGGGAAGGCTCCGTGGCAATGAGCTTCTGTGGTCCTGCAGTGAAAGTTGTAGTTAGAAACAAGGAAGAACTGGATGGAATTTTGGGTGTTGGGTTGTTTTTTTTAAAGGATGCCAGACTTACAGGTTTATAATCTCATATTAAAATCCAATTGTGTGAACCTTCATTTTGTCTGGAGAAGCCCTTAGTCTGCAATAGCACTTTTCAGTAAGAAATATCTTTACTGAGTGTTCAAGGATGATGGTTGATACAATTCTGTCCGTTTTGCAGGTGAGAATTTTTCAGTGTGCTTCAGGTTTATTTGCCCAAGATCATTCAGCAGGGTCAATGGAAATCCATGGATATTGGTCTAACATTAATCCATTGTATTGCTTCTCTTAATTAAATGTTGTATAAGAAAGGAGGAGGGGGAAGTATCGATCTTCTAAAACCAGACTCCTTTTTTTGTTTCATTTTAAATTAACTGGCTGTGTGCTACTCATAGCAATGAGTTTGCAAATGTATTAATCTTTAAAAAAATTACTACTATCATAAATCATGGTGGCTACAGCCAGTTTGTGTGTTCTAAGGGCTGCCTGTTCACCTGCTGGGTGTACTGGAACTGTAAATGTCTCTCTGCTGGAAGGGTCTCTCTGCTCAACACCCTTAAATCTTCTGTATAAATGTATTTACCATACACTGCCTGGGACTTTAGTAACTCTGGTTCATTGAAGATTAAGCACAGTTAGTGCTGCTGTGTTAGCATCGTTGGTGGCTCCTGGATGGGTCAGAATCAGAACAAAGAGGTGGCTGTAAAGCAGTTTTATGGGGTTTCTGGTAGGGTAGGTGGGTACTGCTGGTATTTTTGTGTTAAGAGGAAACCTGTCACTAAGGGAGTTGTTCCTGTTAATGATGGGAGCTCAGGGATGAGCTCCTCAGGATGTGGAGCTCCTGCAGTTCGTGTGCTGCACAGTCACAGAGGGACAGGAGCTGTCCCGTGCAGCCTGGGTTCTGTGGGATGCCAGGAGCCCATGACCCAGCCAAAGGAAGGAATGAAACTCTGGAATGACTTGGAGCAGCAGATCTTTGCTGGCACTGTCAGCAGTGATGCAGGTGTGTCTCACCTGCCCTGCCTGTGCCCTCTGGGCTTCTCCTGAGCATTCCCAGCAGGGCAGAAATGCCAGCATGGATTTTATGAACTTCAGAGCAGTGTCCTGCACAGACTCTGGTGATAAGGGAGAGGGGAGCTGGAAGGAAGGGTTGGTCCTTCTGGTCACACCCAGCTCTGATGGCTCAAATGAACTTCAGCTTAATTCCTGTAGTGATGGGAGGGCACAGTTCCTCGTGGTTCCAAAAGGTGAAGTCTCTCAGGCAGCCAGAGTAAAGCAGCCCTGCTCAGTGACTTCTTTGTAGATATTGATCCCAGCTGTTCGATGCAAGTGGGAGTTTTGCCTTTGATATTGATAGTTGCTCATTATCATAAACCCTAAACCTTATGCTCAGCTTGCAGCCTAACTTCCCTTTCGAAAAATTTCTGTTTAATTTGCGTAGATACTGTTACAAGGAAACGAAGTGTATAAAGCTTCAAGCTGCTGATATTTTTATAACCTAATGAAACAAGTTTTGTAAATGCACAGTTTTTCTTGTCTTAGAATAAGACAGAACAATTTAGGAAAGAGAACGAGAGAGGAAGGCAAGCTGTCTGTGGTGATGAGAGCTCAAAGAATCAGTGAATGAGGCCATTGAACTGCTGACCCCACTGGTGTGACACACTCCAGTCTGTGGGGCTCAGGTGGCTTCATTGATTCTTTGTGGGAGAATTGCCCTGAGCAGAAAGCAGCGAACAATGCTGAAAGCATAATATTTGTGTAATGTAGATAAACAAACATCCACGTTTCTGTAAACATAACTGACAATGTTGATGCAACAAGTGTGTGACACTGAGAGTGACACTGAGCACCTGGAGCATTCCCTGCCCCTGGTCTGGAGGAAGAGCTGAGCTCAGGCCAGGTCCTGAGCATCAGCTCTGAACCAGGCACTGAACCCTTCCCAGCAGCTGCCAGTCCCAAATTCCAGCTGGACACGGCAGTGATGGAGCAATTGAGGGAGCACAAAGGAAAAGCCTTCCTCTCCCTCCTCATTACCCCACTTTTCAGCCACTTTCAGATGCTTTTTCTCCCCCCTCTCTTGCCACGTTGTGGTTTGTGTAACTAAAATTTAGTCTGTTACATAAAAAATTACCAGCACACTTAATCAAACCATGTTGTTGATTTTTCGATATAATTTTGTTTAATAGCATTTAAGGGCCCGTGCTACTGTTGAGAAGGATGTTTTCTCACTGATTATTTCCTGTAACTAAGTAACAGGAAATTTTCCCTAATGCAACTGGGTTACCCACTGTCATGTGTGGATGGAACTGGCTGTAGTGAATTGGAAATTATTGTTTGAAAGGCCTTTTGTACACCAGGAAAGGTGTCTGGGGCAGAGTGTTCACTTGCACTGGTTCTCTTTTTGGGATTTACCAGCCTAGTTTGCCCACGTGAGCTCTGTGTGCTGGTTCTTTGGAGAAGTTAGATCAGACCCTGTAGGATTTCCCAGGCTACTGAATGGGGAGGGAAAAAACTGGAGAGGCTTAAAAAACACCCAGTGAGAAGGGGGAGTGGAAAACAAAGAATTAAAAGGTAGCATCCATTTATTTTCCATCTGTGTAAGGGGATTCTGCTGTTGTCCGTCTAGACTTGCATCTTACAGCCATGTGGTGTCTGTGAGCGCTGGCTGATCTGGTGCTGGGCTCAGAAACGCTCTCTGTTAAACACCGATGAGTGACAGGATCCTCCCTAATTCCTCGTCTTTGGTGCTGCCTTTGTCCTCAGGAATGTGTCACAATTCAGCTTTTCACGAGCTTGTCATTTGTGGACTACTCCCCTCCCGAACTAAAACTCTCAAGTAAGCAAAAAGGGACCGTCCTTGACACCAAATCTGCCTTGAGGGTGAAAATGATGTTTTGTTTGTGGTGTGTAACAGTTGCCAAGAGCACAGAATTTTCATAGCAATCACGGCTGTTAGGAAAATGCAGATTTGAGGCATGTAGAGCTATTTATTTAGGTTTTGTTCTCTGCAACATTCATTAAAAGTATAATTGCTGGCATTAACTAGGAGGAATAATGCATGCCTGTGAGCTGCAGTGCTTTTAAAGGCCCATGTCATCCCTGTTATCAGAATTTCTAATTGATTGGAATAACTTCAGGGCTGAAATGGGTTTCTTTCATAATGGGTTGGTGCAGTGTATCTTGTTCAGACGAGTGGTAAATCTTCTCATGTGCACGAGTCCCACCGTTGCAACCCAGTGCAGTGTGCATGGGAAAAAATACATTTGGATTTTTATAGTTCATCAAAGCTGCTTCAGGGATGAAGCCTGTGAAGTCCCACGGGAATGTTTCACTATCACTATCCATCAGTACTGAATTGATAACAGACCGCCATTACATAAATAATAAAAGCATCGAGTAAATACTTCAGGGGAAATATCACAATATCCCACTCTGTGTTTCGTGTCTCCTAAAATTACCAGATACATCTGGAAGGACGGGAGAGGAGCGTGAGAAACAAACCACATTATTTCCATCATGAATAATTAAAACCATTTACAAAGAGCGTGGAATACTTAAAACACATCTTAAAGCTTTGCCTTTTTGTGTCAGCGTAGGATTTATGTTCAGGAAGGATGAGCTGGAACTGGAACAAGCCAGAAGAAAGGGCCATGTGAATAAACCAGGAGTTTGGGGAGCTTATGTTATGAAACACTAAAAGAGCTTATTCTTTGTTGTCTCATAGTGACAAAATGACAAGGTAGGTCTGATTTCATCACTAATTCTGACTCAAGCACGGACTTAGTGCTGAGTGCTCCAGTTCAAACAGCAGAGATTGCCAAGATGATGGAAGTGTTCAGAAATGCCATAAAGCTGCTCATCTTTAGTGTCACTTTTCCACAGCATCTGTCTGGCTGAGGTTTAACCCAGCTTTAGTTTCTACCTCATCTAAGTGCTTCCTGGACTTGTTCTCTTTCTGAATCCAGTAATTCTCAATGAACCCATTCTTCCAAGTGCTACATGAATGTTATTTATGTAAAAAAACCCTTTTACTTTTGCAGTCTTTATGTGGTGCCTCTGGTACTTTTCTCAGTGTAGGTGACTGAATATTTCTCAATTCAGAGTTCCTAACTAAGAGACATGTCTGCTCTGGAAGCCCAGGGTTTCTCCTAACCTCTCACGGCCATAATATTTGGTTATTGTGAATAGCTGTGCTATTCATTTTTACGTTTTTCCCAAAGGTGTTCTTGGGAGAAGCAGAATTTTATTTCAAATTGTTACTCCCATGGGGCCAAACACACTGGGTTATTACTTGTACTGTCTCAAGAGCACCTGCTCAGTCCCTCATGCCTGTGCTTCAGGTAAAATGAGTTATTAACAGGTATTCAAGGTTTCTCCATAAAGATAGAAGAGAAAGTCATGCTAATAAATGGCTACATTTAGGGTGAACTCCCCCTGTTAAAGATGATCTACATTTTGCCATTATTTTGTGTTCTTTTAGATTTGGTGATGGTGATTCCTGCTGCCCTGTCCATTTTCAGTCTGTAGAAGGGCTGCAGAGCAGCTGCTGGAGCCCCCTGAAGATCAGGCTGCAGATGATCAAGCACACACAGAACAGGATTATTTGTTTTCTGAGTCATGCAGTTGTTTTGTACACAACCTCCGTGTTTGTCTCCAGGCAATTGTGTTTGATACTGGTAGTGGGTAAATGAATTCCTCCTCAGTGAGGTGAAGGAAGGTTTGGAGGCACAGAGTCCATAGCTTTTATTCGCTCCTGGAGCTCTGTAGGCAAGTCTGTTTCGAATGGAATGGCAGCAGTTTGCCTTTTACAAGCACAGGATTAATGGTTAAGAAGTGTTAAATGCTTTAAAGAAGTGTTAAATGCATTATTCCGTAGATACAATATTTGATGTTTCATGGATTCATATGATGCATTTTGTCTTTCATCTTGGGATTTCAAAGTCCTTACAGACATTAATTAACAAAGTCTCAGTGCACATCTCTTAGGTAAGAATGATTATTATCCCCATTTTGTTCAGAAGGGCACATGATTTCACCGAATTCCTGCAGTGAGTCAGTGACAGAGCTGGGATTCCAGCCGGGATGTTCTGCCCACACCAGCTCTGCTCCACGGAGTAAACTCACCAGGAGATGTGGAGGTTCTGTACAGTGTACATGAAACGTTTTCAGTCATTTCCTGATGCATAAATTAAAAACAAATGAACAACCAAAAAAACCCCAATCCAGCAGTCGTGTACTGGCGAGTGAAGTGGTGAAACAACGTTTTGTGAACAAGGCACCAATGCCTTTCTGGGGTGCTGTGAGAGGTGCTGTGGTGCCCTACAGGAGCTGTGTCTGCCTCACTTGGCACATTCTCCTTGTGTCTCCTGTCTGGGTGCAGTGGGGCACGAGCCAAGGTTCAGGGCCAGCAGGGACGTTCCTGTTAAAGCAGAGCAAAGTGGATTTATTCCCGTTGCTGAGGGAGGCGTTCCCTGTGCCTGGCTCAGATCTGTGGGGGAACAACGTGGCTGTAATACCTTGCTCCAAACCCTCCCTCTGTGCTGCCAGCAGGCATTCTGCCTGTCACCCAAATGTGCAGATATTCTTATTTGGGCGTTACATAACGGGATTCACTCGCTCCCCATCCTCACTTGGTAATTTGTTTGTAAGACAGACCTGGGATTTTGTGGGGCCCAGTCTGAGCACTTGGGGTTCTCTTTGTATTGGACTTGACCTGAAGGTTTCTGGTCTCACCTATGGTGAGCCAAATTCCTCTCTGATTACAAATCATTGCTGATGATTTATTCTCTTAGCCTGGATAGTACAGGTGAATGCTTTTGACCTCAAGGTCTCCAGGCTGTAATTTCTGGGGATGTTTTGACTGGGATCTGAGTTATGCAGACCTGTGATGGGTGATGGAGAGGAACGTTAGATCTGCTGCTACAACCTTAAAAATAAAGAAAAAATTCTTTCTTCAGCTGAGAGGGAATTCTCCTGGTCCCAAAAATCCTGCTGAGAATCAAGAGGTTGCTGGAGGTTTCTAAGGAAGGGCTCTTTCTGGGAAAACCAGGCCAGGGTTTGCCTTCTTTTTGCTAGAATTGAGAAGAGAAAGCATATTTAAAGACATCCATTCTCTTCCTACATGAAGAGTGGCTAGAATTTAGCATGCTGTCTGCACTGGAAGTTTATTAATGTAATCACTCAGCTGCAGATAGTTAAAACATTGAAGGAATCAGGCTGGCACGGAGCCTAATCACTGTGCAAAACCAAGCCATACCACAGCAATATTAACCTTTCCCGTCTGGAGCTTTCTTAGTTTCCCTCTAGTGTGCTTATCTAAGCTTGCCAGCAGAATGTGCAAGGTAAAGACTTTCAGGAGATGTGGTGGTGTGGGGTTTTGTTGTTTATTTTTAATTGGAACGATGCATTCCAATATTTGTGCTAGCAGCTTTCCTGCAGAACTGGAATGGAATGAGCCCTGAATGGCTCTGTGGAAGGTGAGAGGTGGGAGGTCAGTGTGAAGATGGGACTCTGGTTCACAGAGCCCTGCAACCAGAGGATCATTTAATTGGGAAATACCTCTGGGGCAGCTGTGTACAGCCCCTGACCATCACCCACCCCTCTGGGGTGCTGGTCTCTCCTCCAGAGAGGGAGTGGCAGCTCAGGCTCTGGCAGCAGCTCCCTGAGGCAGTGACAGCTCAGCAGAGCTCAGCAGTCCAGGCTGGGCTGTACAGCCTCGCTGCAGCCTCCCCAAATCTGGCACAGGCTGACTCAGCTCCCTTCCCTTCCCTTCCCTTCCCTTCCCTATTCCTGCACCAGGAGTGTCCCATGGGTGGGGCCGTGGGGTAGGGGAGGGTCCACGGGCAGAAAGGCAATGGGAATGTGCTGCCCAGAAAGGCTTTTGCTCAGGAATTTTGCATCCATCAGCAGCAGCCTCGGGCTTTGGCCTCTCCTCTTTGTGCTCTTGGAGAGGAGAAGCATTTTCCTCTTTCCATGCGTGTCTACAGTCACAGCAGAATTGTGGATTCCATATTCTGGTGTTGTCCTGAGCCACTCCAGTTTTACCAGCTGAGCCATTAATTTGATGAGGACACCTTTTCATCCATTTTAGCATATTTGAACCCATCGTTTAAATGCTGCTCCAGTACTTGCACCAGCAGTTAGAAATACATGATTCGTGTGTGAGGGAGAGAGAAAGCAAAAAACATTTACTGGAAAAGTTTTTATATCAATTCAAGTTGAAATTTAAGTTCGTGGAGCTCAGTCAGTCTAGAATGCTTTAGACAGATGTAATTAACAACTTATACTGGCAGTGATAAAGAAATAAGATATCCAGGAGAAACAGAATTTAGTTATAAGGAAAAATACTGTAAGCTTCAAGGAATCTTCAAAGTAACCACATCCCTTAAACGATGGAAAGCAGGAAATTGCAACGAATCTCAGTTTCATTAACTGGATCAAAGAGGAAGATAGATGTGACTTGCATATCATCAATTCTGCCCTTTTGCCTTTACAGGATGCAGATGGAGGCCGGAGAAAAAGAAAATCCTTTAACTAATTTTCATATAACTTAATAGGAAAGTCAAAGTAAATTGATTCTCACTCCCTGGGCTTAATTCTGGACCTGTGATAATATAGTTATTTAACTTGCCTTTATTCAGAGAGCTCCCCTGGAGAAGGGCAAGTGGCAGCAGCTATTCCAGGCACAGCTCCACACGGAATGAAGGTGTAAGCACAGATGTGTGGGGGGCCCAGGTGAGCTTTAAATGACTCATAAGAAAAGCAGGTGGGAAGTCAAGGTAAATTTGCTGTTAGTCTGGCCAGAAAGGACCAGTTTTAGCACCATCACAGAGACCATGAGGAGTGACTAATGCTCAGGCAGCAATAAGGTATAAAAATCAGATGGAGAAGGAAAGCTTTCTATTTTTAGTACCTGTCTTAGAGTGGGTATAAATTACATCTTAAAGTGCCCATTTCTTCATTGACTGCAAGAGGGCCCAGACAAGTCGAGTGTAGGTGTTTCCATACCTTTAATGATAAACAGAATAATCCCATGGAGATTTATATTTTCGATTCTGTATAATAAATGTGATTCATTTTTAATAATAAGCATCTTTAATCTCAGTAACTGGAGTACATTTTGAAAAATGTTTGATGCTAATAAACGTTGATGCATCATTTATAATGTCCATACAAGTGGTCCCAAATTCTCACTATCTGAAGAAGGAGTTGTGTTGTTTATACTAAGGGGTGACAAGTGCAGTGTGGACACATCTCTGCCTGCTTTTATCCTCCACAGGCTGAGAACCTCTTTTGATGAGCCCATTAGTGCCTGGCCAGGCTGACAGATTCTCACCTGTAGAGCTAAAGCTGTGGACTGCAGTGATTTTGGAAGGCAGGGGAAGGCCTGCAGTGCTCAGGTGGCCGTGCTGTAGGGCTGCTCTGTTTGCTAATGTTTTTGGCTGCCTATGTAGGCACAGATCCAGCAGGGCTTATGTCAAAGGCTTGCACTGGAAAAAAAAATGCTCTCTCTCTGCAGGTTCAATTTCTGTTTTGGCAGATCCATTGAAACTTGGTCATGACATCATTTATAATTATCAGCAGAGCCCCGGTGGCGCTGGTCACGGAATTAGGGGCAGCTCTGCTGTTTGCCACGGAATTGTTCCAAGGGCTGCCCCTGGGAGGGGATGGGGAGAGCCTGGGCTTTGAGAGGCAGCTTCAGGAGGCTGTTTGCCTCTCAAGGGGAGATTCTGTTTTTGCCAAAATGATACTTTGGCTGCTGCCAAAACGGGGATGTCAAAGTGGGATGGTTTGGCTATTGAGAGATACCAGCTGTTATCAGATGAGTTCTGGCTTCACTTTGGGTTTCAGATTTCTTCACAGAGATGAATCTTCAGCTCTTGTCCTGTTGTTTATGTCAGAGGCAGTCAGACGTTTTCATGACTGTCATTTTCTCATAAAAAGCCACCTCAAATCCTTTTTAAAGGATTTACATTTTATGTTGATAATACTTAGGGCTTAAAGGCCTGATTCTCCTTAGACTTGTGGTAATATCACTCAGGGATAATGCCAGTAAGAAATATATTAGTTACGTGTGTGAAATGAAAGAAAAATTGGTCTGGCTGATACATAATTCATTTAAATAAAAATCAACAGCCCCATGGAAAAGAGGGGTATTGTATTTGCTGGTGTGCAGCTCCTGCAGAGTGATACAGTGGCTTGTTCATACATGGTGCTGAAATCTGAGGTATAAAAGCTTTGCTGGGTGGGGATGTAGCTGTGACAGCTTTGTCATGTGGACATCCTTTGTGCTTTTACAAAACCTGAATGCGAGGTCTCTGTTAATAGATGAGATGTTGTGAATTTTACTATTAAAAAGAATATTCTGGAAGATATCTGGTGCTCATAAAGACTTTCTTCTTGGTCAGGAGGTTTGTCCAGGTTTGAGTTGAGTTCAGGCAAAGCTTCCTTGCAGTCTGTGGAGAAGGGTTCTGTGCACGTTTAGCACAGGGGGACTCCTTTCCCAGTTTTCCAGTCCACAGGGAGTGCCCATATTTGCAGCATGAATAAAATGGAGAAATCAGCCAGCCTGATGCTCAAAAACCTTTTTCTAATTTGTAATTTAGGTAAATTATTTGATACTTCATGAAAGAAATACTCGGTAGTATAGAGGTGTCTCTTGCCTCTTTATCTTAGTTTCTCCTTGTAAATTTTATATCAGAGCGTTAAAGAGTAATAAATAAAGCAATTATTCCATCTAGACAGCCAGATTTGTATTTTCCCCAAGAATCACATTTCTTGCTCTGGCCACAGGATTTACTGACACGTTCTGTGATGCTCTGCTTTTTGAGACTCACAGCTGGAGTGGTTTTTAGATGTAACACGGCACCATGAGTCATTTGCATCAGAACTTCCTGCCCAGAAGGGAACCAAAGTTGCCTTGAATTTATCATAAAAACTTTGACAGCAGACTCTCACTTTGAATTTAGGATAGATTTCTGCAGCCAGGTGTTTAACTAATTAAATTCAGAGCAATTTGGCACAGTAGCTAAAAATATGGGAACCCTCAAGACTGCAGTGCTTTGGAGAATTGGTGTCAGCTAAAGCAAGAGCCATTATGAAAATCAGAGTGATTGAGAAATTTTTAAACTGAAAGGGCAAACCAATGTGATACTGACTGCATAAAAGAGGCAAATTAAGGGCAGGATATGAGAAGTGAGAAGAGGCTTTTGTAAACAGGAGTTTGCTCAGTGGAGCTCCCAGCAGTGCTGGATTTTGTGAAGAGTTTCATTTGATGGAGGAAGGGTTTGTGTGCTGAGAAGGTTACAGAATGTCCGCTTCATAAAGAGGGAGCACAGAGCCATGGTGGTCTTTGATGGAAAAAAAGCATGGAAAACTGTGGAAAAGTAGTTTAATGGTTTATAGTTTAATATAGTTGCTGAAGATTTTATTGTTCGAATTAAAAAAAAAAAAGAAAAGCCCAGTCCTTAGCTGATTTTTATTCCTTCATTTGGAAGGAAGTAGTTTGCTTTGCCACATAATTCACTTATCAAATCAAAGTAAATAATAGTTTTTCTGCAGTTTTTTCTGTTGGTTGGTGTGAGCATTTTATTGCTTTTCAGGGTTTTTTTTCCTTGTCAGCTGTCTGCATTCATTTTATCATTCTGGTGATATCACTGTGGATGTTTCTGTTCCAGTGCTGGGACTGCAGGCCTGGATTGCCTCCAGTGCTGCCCATTGTTCTTTCTTACTTTGAGCTGCAAGGGACAAGTGAGCTCTAATTTTTAAATTTATTTATTAAAAAATCTAATCAACAACCTTCCCATTCACAATCAAGATCAGCATTCACCCAAAGCTGGAGCTGTGTAATTAGCCACAAGCTAAACTCAGCATTTCCAGCAGTGTTTCCTCTTTGCTGCCATGGTGGCAGTTGTTCAGTCTGGCTGATATTGGAGGCATATTTGGACAGAGATATAAGGATTTTTTTGTCTGGTGACAAACACATCTTACTCTTTTATTCTTGGTCCTGTGAAAGAGCTGACAGCCACCAGAGAAGTTTGGTTTCATTGGCAGCCCCAGCTAGTGGAGGAAGCAAGATTATTAAAGGCAACAGCCTTCCACATCCAGGCCAGAAAAGGTGTCTGTGTCTGTATGGTTTTTTTTGGATTTCTGTCTATCACCTGAGCTGAGTTTCTAAAGGAAGGGGTTTTTTTTAGCTGAAATCAACAGGTTCAGGTTGTCAGCTTCTTGGGAAGTTCAGGTCACTTTTCTGCCACCAGTTGTCACTCAGCTCTTTTGTGGTGGTTGCTGTCCTGCACCTCCTTATTGCATGGCAAGCATAGAAATAGAATTCAGGAATTCCACCTTGAAAATGGAAATGAGGGGCTGTGGTGGGCAGTTTCTGCTGGCCAGGGCAGCAGGAGGCACCGATGTCTGTCCCTTCCACCTCTCCCAGGAGAGGGCAGTGGCAGCACACCACTCATTGCTTTCGTGTGGCTCTTCCCAACACGCCATGGGGGTTTCCTTCAAGATGGCACAACTTGTGGAAGTCTAAAATACCGAGTTTTGAGAGGTCCTTTGCAGCTGAAGGTTCAGTGTGTCTTTACATGGACGTGCTCTGAATGGGTGTTCCAGCCAGGGCTGCTGACGTGGCAATCCTTAAATGCTTCACAGCCCCCAAACTGAAACAGAAACACCGAACAGAATGCAAAAACTCTGGGTAGAATAATGGGTGCTCAGATAAGCCTGGGTTTAAAGCTAACACGTGGCACAGCTGGCAGTGATGGGTGTTGGAATGTAAGGAACATGATACAACATCATTTTAAAAGCATAAAATGAATTCAGAGCAAAAGCCCACTTAGTTCAGTCAGTGATCAAGAGTCTGCTTGGACAGAAGCAAGAGCAAGGCAAATGCAAAGTTATCTTTGGTGTGCATGTTCCTCCAGTCTTCAATTTGCTGCTGAGGAGACTTTCTGAACAGGAGGTGCTCAGGAGCTTTGCACTGCAGTGATTTTCTTAAGCAATCTCCTCACAAAAACAAACAAAAAACCTTACGTGAACAGATGTGAACTCATTGATAAGTACTTATCTCCATTTTTGTCCTCCCGATACTCCAAATATTAGTGAAATATGAGATTTTGTCACTTTCTGATGCCCTTGCTCATGGATTTTACATTTAAGATTGTTTACTCTGAATCAAGGACTTCACTTGGTAAGGATGCCCTGCATGCCTAACCATGTTCTGTGATTTATGTTTCTTTTTTGCCTCTATGCCAAGAAGTGCTGAATTCTGCACACACAAACATTTTCCTTTGAGATGCCACGAGTGCAGAACGGAATGAAAGATCCCACAGTGAGTTCAGTGTGCAGTGGAGATCCTCACATCACCCCTGCCCTAAAGTTTGATACCCTGGTTGCCTGCAGCCTGAAATGTATTCAGAAAGCTGACAGAAAACACTGCAACTCCACCAGGTGTCATCAGTGGAGTATTTTGGGATGTTGCTTTGTCTAACCAATGAGCACGTTTTGTTACGTGCTTCCAAAAAATTATTTAATAAGAAGTTGTGATTCTTTCTTTTGGAGCCCACTGCAAGGACAGCTTGCTTTCAAAACTTCCAGTTTCAGGGGGATAATTGGGTGGGGACCCTGCAGATGGTTCTCCTTTCTGGAAAGCCAAATATTCATTCTCTTCAGAGGGTCAACAAGAATTCCTGCCAAGCTCACTGTGTATTTTTGATAGAGGTTAGATTTTATTTATCTTGCAATCACTTCCCTTTCAGGCATCCAGTTTATTGCAAAGTGGTTCTTTAAGCATTTTTGTCTCCAAATATGCTCTCACCTGTGTCCCATAACAGACCCCAAAAATAAAAGGCTTTAGGACACTTCCTTATGTGTCTGCACTCAGAAATTGCTAAAATGCCAGGTTAGTGCTCCTTCCCTTCACCCAAACTTTCCTTTGGTGAAACATCTCCCATGTCATGAATATTTTCAGTTTCCTCCTTTGTGCACACAGAGCTCTCTCTCACAGCTCTCAACCTGCAATTACAGCTCTCCCTTATAAATATTTAAATGGCAGTTCAGCTTTCAGACAGAGTACACCAGTGACAAAGATCAAGCTTTCTGACCTTTTGTTAATTTGCTCAGTGAAATAGGATTCCCATGGTCTCATTTTTTGTATTTAAGAGGAGAAATTTGCATACAGAGAGGGTGTTGGCTTTTCTCATTTTTGTTGCTAATTTCCTTTTGGTACGTTTTTTCTAATAGAGCTTAAAGAAAAATGTCACTGGATAGTTTTATCAGTTATCTGTGAGAATATGAAAGATAGAATTGAAGAAAAAAACCACTTGGGTTCTTTATCATGGAAAAAAAGAAATCAGCAAACAAAGCAAAAGTAGAAATGTGTCTAACCAACAGAGAAATTTGTTACTCCAAATTGATTTGGTGTTTCACAGTGCTTGGCATAGGAGTGTTTGGTGTTTCATAGCCCTTCCTGAGGAATCAATTCGTGCTCAGAACATCAGAAAACTCAAAATGTTTTACAGCTGCTGCCTGCAGCATGGGAAAGGGCAGATCTGGTGTGGGGTGGCAAGGATTGTGCCCAAATCAGGAGCCTGGGGAGAGCCTGGCAGCAGCAGGGTCTGACAGTCACAGACTGGGGGGACAGGACAGGAGACAGGTGTAAAACCAGGATCTAAAGGGGAAAGAAATGGCAAAAATAGCTCCAAAGTGGGGATCTGAAGGTCAGGAGGGGATGGCTGTGCTGGCTCTGACACTGCAGTTAGGGAGGGACATAAATTAGCTTTTCATTAGTTTGAGAGAGGGGAAAGAATAAATGGGTAGAGCTAATTAAAGATATCAGAAGGACTGAGGCTATCCCTGGCCATTCCAATCTCCTCATTCACTGCAGCTCACTGAAGACCAGAACTTCCCTTATGCCCAGTCAAAAAGTGTCAAATACTTGTGAAATCTCACATCTCTCTGATCAATGAGAAAGATTCCACAGGTTAATGGAGAATATTTAAATTTTTTTCTTGAAATAGTACAAATGTTATAAGAGAATTATTACTCTTTTCTGTTAAAACACCAAGCAGTAATTAATTATGTTCTGTGATTGTTAATTATGATTTAGCTGTTGATACTGTGCAGGTCTGTATGGGCACGCTTCTCTTTGGGTCCAACAAGTGTTTCTTACTGGGGGAATGCTTATGTGTTAGTGTGTTTATAAAATGAGCATTTAGCTGCCAGCTCCACTGATACTCACCCAGAGACAAGGATTTTCATGGCTGACATTCCCCACACTGCGTTGGAAAGAAATACAAACTGTTTATGAAAACAGTAAAGTGTGAAGCTGGAAAATCTCAATTACTGCTTTGGAAATGAAATTATCTATTCTGAAAAATACAGCACCTGCATAGCCCAAAAAACTGAATTGGCAGGAGACTAACCAATGAAGTGTGTAAATTGAATCACGAGCCCACTGCATTTTCAGGAACTGCGGGATGAAAACTGTATCATGGTTTTGTAAACCTTAGCTAAAAATTTGGGGTTCTGTGTATTTGTTGTGAGCTAATTGTGCATATTTCAAAGGAAGGAGTGCTGGCAGTTCCTGGAGCAGAGGTTGGGGCCAGCCAAACCCTGGGCAAGCTCTGCTGCTGGCCCTATGGTTTTGTTGGTTGCTCTTTGTTTCTTACTTTATATGCAGCCATAAACGAATGGACATAGCTATAAAGTTGATTAAAGAAGGGACTTAATTAAGAGTTGTAATTAAACCAATGGAGGAAATTACAACAGAACTGAGAATTCAGAATGAGCCCGTGTGATGTAAGGGCTGGTGGTGTCGAGGCAGTAATCTGTATGAAATAATTGATTCTGTGGCCATTAGTCTTTTCTAATGAGATTAAGGACGAGGTGGCACGATCTCGCTAATTAATTTGTTTTGTGACTTTGAAAGATGATGTCATGGTACAAAACTGGTGATTGTTAACACACCGAGAAGCTCTCAGATTGTAAGACAAATATCATCAAAGTAATTCCGTATTCTCAGTTGTGACAGGGCTGAGGATGTATTTGATTTAATACTAAAACATTAAATCAAACACACTGTGTGGTACAGCCTGGCTGATAGAGAGGTACCAGGAGAGGGCTCCTCCAATTGCTTTTGGGGTGTTCTGTGAGGAATTATGCTGACCATTACTGGCACCAAACCTGCTGTGGGGACCATTTCTAGGAGTATTAGTGTAGTACCAATAAAAAAATTTTATTTTCCTACTAAACTGAGCCCTTGCCTGTCTGTTAATATCACTTGTGTGGTTAAAAAAAACTGGAAAAAGACATGCAAGAGTGAAATGAAATAATTTTCATATTTTAATATGACAGAAAATAACTTCTCTCTTCTTGCAGGCAAATCCTGATCTGAGTAGAGCAGAGAAATTACATCCTGAATAGAGAAATTAGGTCTGCAGTGTTGTGGTGACCAAGTTCAAAATCAATAGTTTAGGAATCGTGAATTTCTGTGTTGTTTCACTGGATGAGTCCTGTGATTAACAACAAATTTCTTCTTGTGGGCAGTAACAATTTTGCAAGTGGTATAATGTTGTGTTATTTCAGTGTCACAATGGTTTCAGTTTTCACTGTTGGGAAAGTTGCAGGCAGAAGTAAAATTTCATAGCTTTTAATCTTTTAATAGAGGCTGGATGTGAAACAATGGGCAGATACACAGCAGGAGCTGGAGGCAGTCTGAGATATGCAGGATTTTTCTGTGCTGTGGGTCCTGCCTGGTGTCACATCCTTTGTCTGAAACTCTGCCACGCTGCCCTGCATTACCACAGTGCAGGTAATGAGTTTGTTCTCTGCAGCATCTCTAACCTGAAAAATTAAAAGGCATTTTCACAGTGCTCCTAATCCAACAATCTTATTGTTACCTACTTAGACTTAATCAGACAGTAATAAATTGTGATAATTTAATTAGAGACAGTAAATAAAATACATCATCTTGGTTAATATCTGTATTAAATATGTCTTTCTCTGCACACACCCACACAGTGCAGAGCTGCAGAACCACTGTACATTGTAATACTGCTGATTATTTCACTAATGCTGAATATTTATCCTCTGATAGAGGCAAAAGGAAAAAGACGTGTTAAAAGCAGAGGTAGGTCAGGATAATCCTTTCAATATCAGAGGGAAGATTGAAATGTGTTTTGTGAAGGATTTATTGAAGTCTCTTACATTACAAGCTCAACGTTTAAGAATTGCTTCAGCAGAGTGATAACTTACAATTGTTGACATTTTGCCTTCCATGCTGGGTGTTACTGTCCTGTGTAACCTGGCTGCTGACTCTGATCTCAGTGCCTTCATCACTTGTGATTTAGCACCAAAGGCAATTGCTGAATGATTTCTGGTGTACAGTTAGAGATCATAAAAGACATGACACAGGGACAGCATCTTTCAAATTAATGAATGTTAAAAACAAACTTATCTGACCTTATGAGCGTAACCCGTCATGTTTTGGTTCCCCTGCAAGCCTCTGCTGTGCAGGTTCTCTCCTCTCAGAGCTGCCAGCAGCACCCAGCAGGAGCAGCAGCCTGGCCCTCGAGCTCCTCTCAGGGCTTTTCCTGGAAAGTCTTTCCAGTTCTTCAGCAAACTTTCCTCCCAGGTGTGCTCCAGCAGTGATCCCTGGGAAAGGGCAGCTCCTCTTGCTGTCTCTGTCACCTGAACCTTTCCTGAGTGACAACTCTGTAAGGAATATTTTCATAAACACATGCCTCTGACAGGGCTTTTACCTGCATTTACTGAGATACTGTTAATACTTAGAGCTGTAAATTTGTGAAATTACAGGGGACTCTGTCTTTTATACCCAGAGAGCCCTAAGGGAAGGCTGGAATTCCACAAGAAAGGTGATAACTCTTTGCAAAACAGCACTTTGATTGCAGATCCCGTGCTTGGACACCAAGCTGCAGCTGTGAATTGCGTTTTTAAGGCCCGTGCCCATCGAGCATCCCAGTGCCCTTTGGCACAGTCCCTGCAGCAAAGCATTCCATGGTGTGAATGTTCATCTCTTCATGTCTTAATGAAACAATGCCATTTCTCAAAACCAAACTTGGATAACTTGTACTGCATGAAGTGACTCCCCAAAATCCCTCTTCCCCCAGCAAAAGGCTTTGTCAACAGAGTTCTTCAGCAGCAGCTTGCACCCTACTGAGTCACTCAGATAGGCAGGTCCGGGGAGGCTTGAATTACGATCCCGTTCAGCTGACACGAGGCAGCCCCTGGTTCTCCTCGGGAAACTCATGAATAAGTAAAGGACCTGAGCTCCAGGCCCAGCAGAGCTGCAGGGATGCATCCTTTGCTGAGTGATTTCCCGTGTCCCACGAGTGCAGCCTCGATGCTGGCATCAGAATTAGATTTGTGCTGATGAAGACACCAAACATTATGTAAGTAAAGGCTTTTAAAAATAGCTGGGAATGTGGGTACGAGTGGAAGTATCTATCATTAACTCTGTGCAAGCTGTTAGACTGTAACCTCTGCTATTTAGCTTGTGCACAGAGGATGCAATTCATATGCCTTGCCATTCTGTGTGTGGAGGGACACTATCCAAAGGTATTTTTAGAATTCCATTTCAGGGAAAAAATAAGAGTCTTTGGAAGAACTTATTCATGCTTATCATCTTCTCCCCTCTCTATTACAGGATGGGTTTTAGCACAAATTCAGGCTCCAGAGGGTGTTGTACCACCTTTGTGTAACAAGGAGAGTGATTGATCAGGGGAGTTTGGGTTCAGCAGGTGATTTGGGATCAATCAAACAGAACGGGGGTGTGGGAGGGGGTTCTGGGGCACTTCTGGGGATGGGGTGACCTCGCTGTGCCCTGGATGAACCATCCTGAGATTTCCTGGGTACCAGAACAAGGGAGCGTTTTAAGGAGGGCACTTGGATACCTTTGGCAAGCGCCCATGGGGAGGTTTCTGTGGCACAGGGAACAAGCACAGGGAGGTTTCTGTGGCACAGGGAGGTTTCTGTGGCACAGGGAGAGGCACAGGGAGGTTTCTGTGGCACAGGGAGAGGCACAGGGAGGTTTCTGTGGCACAGGGAGAGGCACAGGGAGGTTTCTGTGGCACAAGGAGAGGCACAGGGAGGTTTCTGTGGCACAGGGAGAGGCACAGGGAGGTTTCTGTGGCACAAGGAGAAGCACAGGAAGGTTTCTGTGGCACAAGGAGAGGCACGGAGATGTTTGTGTGGAAATGCAGCCACTGAGGGGGCAGAGCTGTTGTCTGAAGAGAGAACCAATACCTTGATGGTTTTTAGCAGTTTGCAGAGAGGACAAGATCCAAGTGTTGTTTCCTGGGTGGAAGGGAGTTACTGAGGTGTTTTCCTGCTGGCTGCAGAGTGCTGGGTGCTGAGGACACTGCTCTGTGTGGGCTGCCTTTGAGCCTCTCTGAATTCCCTCCTACCCCTCAGAGTAGCTGAAATGAAGCCATCTCTGCAAAGGTGGGGGCTCATCACAGTTTAATTTGCTGAGCTTAATCAGCAGATCTTTCTACTCAGTTTTTTTAATTTATTTTCTAATTAGTGAAATGCAACCCAAATCAAATATTATGGAAAGGTGCCTTGCTGCTTCAGAACCCTAGCTGCAACACAATTTATTTCTAAAACTGCTCTTCCAGTAGCTCTAACAACTTTGCACTTGGTTATTTTGACCTGGATCTTGCAAAAGGAGGGATGTGAGGATAGAGCATGTGGTTGGGAGCTGTGAAGACTCTGTGGAGAAGTGAGGACACAGGAAAAGTTCTCACAGCAATTAAGTGCAGAGGTCCCTCTGTGTTCTCCTGGAGTCGGGCTGGGAGCTGGGTCCAGGTGCCCCCAGAGCTGCTCCAGCCTCCCCTCCTCAGGGGACAGAAAATGGAATGGAATGCTCTGGGTCAGGACAAGGATAGGGAGAGATCGCTCAGGAATTATTGTTGCATCAAAACAGACTCTACTTGGGGAAAACAATTTATTACCAATCAAATCAGATAAATAAGAACTCTTCCCCCAGGCTCAGCTTTAATTCTGAATTATCTACCTGTGGGGAATGGGGGCTGTGTTCAGCCCATCACACGCCGTCTCTGCCGCTCTTAAAAGTGAGAAGTTCTGAAAAACCCTTATTTTTACACTTGCATTTATTCTGCGTTTTTATCAGTGCTCCTGTGCTGTTGAACACTCAGCCTTCAGTGCAAGTGTGTGACAAGGGAGGCACTGTGCAGGTTTTCCCTCAAGGGTGGGTTGCCCCCAGCACTGCTGCTCAAATGCCCGATGCTGTGCACTCTGTGGAAGCTCCAAAATTTACCTCTGCCAGTAGAGGCTTCCTCCTTGCACGTATTTGCTGTGCTTCCCATCAGCTCATTCTGTCACTTGAGCTGCAGCCCTGTAAGTTAAGTCTTTAAAATCAGAGGATTTCTTTTTGCCAGACCTACATCTGATCCTTGTGGCACCACCACTCCTCTCCTGTCCGTGGAGTGGCACTTGCACGAGGATCTGAGTATGGAATCATCTCAGCAGCTTCCTAATCTGAGACCAGGAAGTACCAGTTAATTAACTAACATTTCATGCTAGACTTTATATCAAACTTAATTCATTCACAACTGTCACAATGCTAACGCTGTGTTACATTGGTTTTTAAATCCTTTTTTATTTTTAAGAAACTTTTCCCCTAGTTTTTATGTTTCTTGAAGAAGCAGCTTGAAATGGTGTAGGTGGCATTAAAATGGATTGACTTGGTGTGAGGAAGGGAAGCTAATTTTGCCTGAGGGAAGAAGTGCTTTATTGGATCTTGTTGTGGAGCTGAGCTGTGAGCAGCTGGGATCTTACCCAGGGATCAGGGGGAGTTTTCCCACTGGTTTCAGTGGCTTTGGTTTGCATCTCTCTCCATGATTCATGGTCTCCATTGAGTCATTTTGCAAATGGTGTTTGATTGCTGCCCAGAACAAAAAATGCTTAGCAGAGAATTAAGTAGATTTGAACTATCCCAACTTCAGGATCCTTCAAGTTTTCTCAGAAACAGGTGGACTTCAAAGGGTATTTGCATGAAAATGGATTTGACGTGGTTGTTCCCAAACCCTTTTGATAAAGAATTTGAGACTGTCTTCTCTGATTCCATCCAAAAAGATTTGAAATATCAAATCTAAAGATCCCTCTTAAGCTCAGGAGTACTGTGAGTCGAGTGGGTGAGACAGCAAAAACCTCCAGGACTTCTAATGGTGCTTTGTATTAACCTTTGCTGGAAATTCGTTGTTAATATGAAGAGATATTCTGGCAAACTTGCAGAGTGTAGTGATAAATATTGGGCAGAATTTTTCTGCTTCGTTCTGTGTCCCTACATTTCATAGAGGAGGTATTGAAACTGAATTTTTTCATTTGCCATCTGAAATTAATTTCCTTCGAGGTACCAATGATGATACCATTTAAGGCTTATTTTGGAGTTTTATGTTGGACTTGAGCCTTGTTGCCTGCCCTTACAGAAATGTTTATTCAGCAAGGTTGAATCTATTAATTTAGATTGGCTTTTCTTGCATGTAATGGATGGTTAACCATCACTTTGGTGCAGCTTTTGGGGGCCCATGCAGTGAAATCCTGCTAAGGACACACGCTGTGTGGCAGGAGGAGCAAGTGCTCCTCAGCTGCTGCAGATGCAGCTGTAACAAACTGGCCACTGACTTGTTCTCTTTTGTCCTGCACAGTTTGGAAATGACCCATCATGTCTGCAGCCTGCAACTCCACAGGAAATATTTGATCAGACCCGGTTTATAGAAGAGACACAGGTTTCTAAGTCTCATGTCACCACCTTAAATCAAAAGCACCATCTCTGGCAGTTTTTAGTAAGTCCTGTCTTTATTTTTACAGTTTTATGGCAACTGATGCATTTGAAGAGAAGTTTTGTTTTGCAATCCGTGCTGCTGCTTTTGGTTGGTTGTGGGGGTTTTTTTTGTTGTGCACAACTTCAGAGGTTGGGGATTTCTGAGGGGGAGTTTGGAGGGTTTAACTCCACCCTCTTCAAAGCAATGTCCTCTGTACTGATTCCTTCCACTCTTGTAGGATGACAGAAATACTTACATAAAACACATGTGTAGCTCGTGATGAAATGAGAGTTTAAAAGCCAAAAATATGACATAAATAATTCCAGTGCTTAGGTCTGGCTGCATGAGTGAGAAGTGCAGGATGCTGTGCACAGTTTGTGGTTCTGATCAGCACACCCCAATCCAGTGTGGGGTATCCATCCTGGCACTTCATTCTGAACACCAGCAGATGCTCTCTGGTTGGATTTCCCTGTGTTTGCACGTGTTCTGATTTTCAGGCACCTCTTGAATTTAGAGAAGAAACTTCTAGAAGGGTTGGCCAGTTAGCTGGTCCCCATCTCCTGGTGGCTGAGTTGTGAGATGTTGTTCATAAATCACCTTTGATCTTCAAAGCACTCTGCAACCAGTAACTAACAGAATCATTTAAAGAAAATTCATTAAAAAATACCATTTTTAAACCTTATGTTCTCACTATTCTTCTTTGTATCTCACTGAACTGGAAGTAAAGGCTTAAAGCTTTGCTTTAAGAGCCTGGTATTTGAAGCTTGAGGTTCTAAATTTGGTGCTGGATTTATCCATTTGAAGGATATGAGTTTGATTGCATCAGAAGTAATTATATTTAATATGACAAGAGAAAAGTGCATAAATGTGATATTTTGAACGGCTGTTAATGCCTTCTTTGCATCTCTGCTTCTGAAAAGAATAATTACATAGCTGTGATGTGAACTGAATGTTAAGGTCTGGTGAAAGACATTTCTGGTGAAAAAAAGTGGAGTCAATCTCTTAATGTTGTGTCAAATCTCCCTTAACAGGAGGCCTTTGAGAAGGGAGGTGGTTGTTTGTAGACCCAGAGCCAGTACATTTAAAAAAGACAACTTGAGGCAAACCTGGGACGCCACTGGAATTAGTGGGGATTTTGCTGGTTATTTCCTTCACACAATTAATTTGTGCCTTCAGGAAGCACCATGAAGTGTTGCAAACCAAAAAGCGTTGGTTTGGATTTGGGTCTTGAGAACAGGAAAGAGAAATGAGTGCAGCAGTCAGGCTGCACCCCTGGGTGAGTTCAGAGCCCATTCTCACTGCTCTGGGTGCCAGGTTTAAGGGGAACACACGAAATCTAAATGACTGGTGGCCAGTAGCAGCCTTCTGGATAAAGGGTGAACTCTGGACACCCAAACCAGCCTCTCTTAAAACACTGCTGTTTCCATCGCTTTGAAGTACGGATAGTGAGAGAGCCAGAAACTCTGATGCCAGGATTGAAACTCCCCAACAAAACACTAAATAATGTTCCTTTGATACTGCACTTACAGTACTTTGGGGCTAAATTTTAACTTGTTGTTCTCTCCTATTGAATTTCTAATGAGTTGCTGCAGCTGTACCAATAACGACAACTTTTAGCCATTTCCACTGGAGATCAGGAAAACTGGGTGCAGTTTTGTCCTTCTGGTACTGTGTGCTTCAGCAGTGGTTTTGCTGTGAGATGAGAAGCCTGTGCTTCAGTAAACCAGAATTTACCTGTGTGATAACCCAGAGCTGTTCCCTCCAGAGCAAGGTTCCCTTGGCCTGCCGTGGTTCCCTTTCAGTAAATCCAGTTTTACCCGTGTTCCACCAAATCTGTTCCCTCCAGAGCGAGGTTCCCTTGGCCCTTTCAGTAAAACCAGTTTTACCTGTGTGATAACCCAGAGCTGTTCCCTCCAGAGCGAGGTTCCCTTGGCCTGCTGTGGTTCCCTTTCAGTAAAGCCAGTTTTGCCTGTGTTTTACCTGTGTGAGGACCCAGAGCTGTTCCCTCCAGAGGCAGGTTCCCATCCCTTTCCCTGCCCAGAATGCAGCATTGAACACAAAACACCCCGGTGTTACCATGGAGGAGCAGCCTGGCGCTGCTGCAGCTGCAGGGATGATGACGTGCAGCTCCCTGGCTGCGTTTGGACTGCTCAGAGTTCTGAAGTGGGGCTGATGAAAGGACATTATTGTGGAATTATTGTGTGGAATTACCGTGCGGAATTAGCGTGTGTGCAGCACCACGGGCGCCCGGCAGCAGAGTTTCTGTAGGAGCAGCACTGTGAGGTGCATCCCTCTGTGCCCCTGGGGAACGAGGAGCTGCCTCAGGCTGCTGTGAGCAGAGGGTGTCTCTGAATGCCCCCTGTGCTCCCTCTGAGCCTTTCTGCCCCCGTGCAGAGCAGCGATCTCTGGGGCTTCCCCAGGTGCTGCCTCGGGTTCCTTGTTTGCCAAGGTAACACGAGATGTTTAAATAACAGGCAAAAACTGGGCTGTAAGAAAAAAAGAGTTGTTAATTGCTGCTATTGAGAGATGGCTTTCAGTCTCTCAGTGGTGGCAGAATGCTGGGTCTGGATGCCAGTATAACAATAAAAAATATGAATTCTTCTGGTTATAATAATCAGTGTTTATCACAGACAGCTGGCTCCAGAAAAGGAACTTTTTCTGGTTACCTGTCTTTCCTGTGCCCTATACACGTGTGAGAGTTTTAGCAACACTATCCATGGCCAAAGACAGTATCTGGATTTTGGAAAATGCTGATGCTGATTATAATGTATTTGAATTTTTCTAATTTGGCATCTCTTTTAAGCATTTTTAAATATATGGCACTGAGTCCTAATGAGCTTTACCATTCCATCACCAGTTTTCTCTCTATTTCATTGCAGTGACTAATGCAGCTTTCCATTTCTAATGGTATTTTCTAGATGAGCTATTACCTGTGCAAATGCAGAATTCTGTTTTGAGTTTATTGATACAGTGCCAGCATAATAAAAGCCTTTCTTAGCTGCAGGCTATGAAGGAAACTTCCATCAAAAATACATCTTAATGGGGTTTTAAAAAGCATTTTTTTCTAATCATATTTCAAGCAGGTCATTACATTCCTGAATGGGTAGAAGCAGTGAAGGATATTTAAAGGCCCAAACAATGAGACATGTCCAGTGTAAGATTGGATTAAATTAGCAGCCATGAAAGCAGGCTGACCTTTCTTCTTTCTTCCCTAGAACATAATATTCTTACTTGTACAGTTTAAAGAGGTTGTTGACTCAAAGATGACCTTTTAATGAAGACACTTTCAGTCCATATCCCATTGTTTCTCTCTGGGGTGAGCAGAGTGAGGATGGGTCAGGAGGGGCAGCAGCCCCCAGGCTGGCCACTGCCAGGGCCAGTGTGGGTCACACCCACCGTGGGGCAGCGGGGCATCCTTGGGTCAGGGGGGCATCCTTGGGGGCAGAGGGGCACCCTTAGGAGTCAGTGGGGCACCCTTAGGGGTCAGAGGGGCATCCTCAGGGGTCAGAGGGGCACCCTTAGGGGCCAGAGGGGCACCCTTGGGGTCAGAGGGGCCCCCTCAGGGGCCAGAGGGGCACCAGGGAGCGAGGCTGGCAGCAG
>VWZT01012014.1:538137-548167 GCA_013397055.1 Pachycephala philippinensis
GGGGTCAGAGGGGCACCCTTAGGGGCCAGAGGGGCACCCTTGGGGTCAGAGGGGCCCCCTCAGGGGGCAGAGGGGCACCCTTAGGGGTCAGTGGGGCACCCTTAGGAGTCAGTGGGGCACCCTTAGGGGTCAGAGGGGCATCCTCAGGGGGCAGAGGGGCATCCTTGGGGGTCAGAGGGGCACCCTCAGGGGGCAGAGGGGCACCAGGGAGCGAGGCTGGCAGCAGGGGCAGGGCAGCCTGGCTGTGCTCCCTGCAGCCCTGCCCTGGCGTGACTGCACACAACAGGCTCTGAGTTTTCAGGTGTTCTGGGTGTGTAGCTGTGATTTCTCTTGTTAATCCTGCTGCATTAGACAATTCAGCTGAAAGGCCTCTGGTAGCCTTTCCTGTACAGGATACACCCAAACTGTGCAGATGGTTACATGACAAACTCAGCTTTGGGGTTTGTGGCTCCAGGTCTGGGGGACATCCCCAAATGACTCCAGCACAGCTGAGGTAACAGCAGTGCCCCTGACCCAAACAGGAGCCGTGGCTCATTGTTATCTCTCTTCCTTGATAAGGAACAGACCGAATGAGCTAATTAATATCTAAAGAAAGTCAAAGACAGACTCAGGAGCCGAATGCAGATTTTCTTATGCCCAGGCAGTGCTTTCAGCACGTGGTTTTCCTTCTTGTGTTTTGCTCTCTGCCATTTGGGTACATCTGACCAACAGCCAGTGACACATTCAGGGCTCTGCCTCCCTTCAATCAGTTGTTTTCTGCACGTGGACTATTAATTGGGATTCTGTTTAAGAGACAGTTTATATGTATTTTTCACATGTTGATTGCTGTTTGTGGATGTATTTTCATGAACCTCACCACCCGGTGTTGTGCTGATTGCTCTCTCAAAGGGCACCATCTGCATAAGCCAAGCTGTATATATTATCTCTCTCCTAAATGCAATGTCTATTGTCACAGCTCCAGCTTCCCCCTAAATTGCCTCATCAAGTGTAACACTTGTACCAGGCAGGAAGGCTGAAGGATCTCAGTGTGTTATCAGCGTTATCAGCTACAGCAAAACAAAAGGCAAGGTGATTTATTCATTTTTCTGAAGCACATGGTCAGATTAACTTTTTGGCTTATACTTTTTCCTGTCCTAATTACATTTGTCTCTTGTTTAATCATCTTTAAGACAAAATAGTATGTCTGAGGAGAGAAGATGATTTAATTAACTTTTGTCCTAATGAATCAGACTGCAGAATCTTGTAGTAGCCTCATTTGCAAGGCTTCTTGTCCAGTTCAGTGGTTGGAGGCTAAGTATTCAGATGATACTGAAATCTTTAGGCCCAGTGGTGTTGCTGCTGAATTCAGAGGTGTATTTTGTGATGGGTTTCTATTTTGGCTTGAGACTTAATTCACAAATTATTTGGGGGACTGCTTGACTCCTGTTAACAGGATGCATGAGAATTTAGATTTTACTTTCAAACAGTGATTGCATCACACCCAGGTGATGAAAATGATGGTGAATATCAAAGCTTTCTCCAGTGGGAACAGCTGTAACACCTCTGTTCTCCATTGATTCTTACCCAGGTCCAGAGCTGTCTCAGGCGTGTGCTGAGGCTTTCAGAAAATAAATACTGATTTTGCTGCTGGGCTTTATATTATGAGACCACTGATTCTTCAATTTCTGGTCGTTTTCCCATTCTTGAGCTGGAGTGAGTCCTTTAATGCATTTCTAAGGGGTTTTTAGCAGCCTTCATAAAGCTGAATACTTCATTCAGGGGTCTGCATTCCATTTCCAAATCTCTGCACGTCTCTTTGCTGGTGTTAGTGTTCATTTTTTGTCCAGGTGGGCCAGGTTCTGGTTCTGGGCAGTCCCACTGAAGGCAGCAGGGCTGTGGCAGGAGGAGTGGGGCAGGCACAGAACTGCCTTGGCTGGGTCAATAATCAAACTGCTCCCTGACAGCGGGCAAATGGAGATGAGCATTGTCTGGACAAACATTTCTCTGTTTCCTGGAGAAGTTCTAGTGGTCAGATCTGCAGCAGGAGCACTGCTCACAGCTACCAGCCTTGCTTTTCACTGGCTAAAAAGCACCAGAAGTGTTGGATCAAAACTCCAGTTTATATAAATGCTGTAGAAAGTGTACAGCACTTTGTAAAGTCAACACAGCTGGGAGAAGGGTATTTTAAATGAAATCCCTTTCTGAATATGGATATTAGGGCCTATGATGAGCCCACGGCTTGGTGATGTACATCAGAGATGAACAGTGTACAGGGGAAAAGCATATTGAATGTCAGAAAGATGTGTAAAGGTGTATTTCTGAGCTGTCCCTTTTCAGCAGGTGTAACCAGCAGAACTGAGATGTGTGAACAGGAACATTAGTGTGTGTTGAAGTTCACAAATTCCTGTCCCATCCTGTGCTTAGCTCTCATGCATGTTTTATATTTGCATCTCTGTCTGGGGATCTCAGCACAGATTCCAAAGGCAGGAGGTGCTTTTCTGACAAATGTTGGTCTAAAAAAAAAAAAAAAGTCCTCCTGTGAAGAGTTTAAAGCTGACAGGGTAAGTCATGCAGAATGCTGGTGTTCAGATCAAAAGTAACTACACAGCTACAAACTCCTGTCCCAGAATTTTTAATTCTTATGGTAAATTAAGCTGACATTGAAATTGAAAGTACCACAGTTCTCAGCGTTGTCCTTCACAACTTCCTTGCAGCTCGGAGCATTTGCTGTGTCTCAGGAAATGGAACTTGGCACTGAGAAAGTTCCTTGCACTGGGATGAGGGCAGAGTGAATCTGGGAGTCAGACAAGACCAGGTTACTCAAGGCAAAGGAACTTCTGCTTCTCAGTTTAAATCGTTTGGAGGTCGCTCCTCTGATTTGGAGAGGCAGTTGTCATTCTGCCCTCCAAAAATAGCAATCCAGTTCTGGTTTTAATTGATGAAAAGTGCGTGTATGAAGCTGTGAGTGCCTTCAGACACTTGGGAATGCTCAGTGCTCACCGCAGGGTGCTGTGAGATGTGTGAGGGGGTGTGTGCAAGACTTCAGTTATTTGCCACTGTGAGTAATTGGGACAGGCAATTTCAGGTGTTGTTCTGCAGTCCTTTGATAAGCACGAGATGGAATCAGTTCTGGAGCCATCACCACTTGGGATGTTCTCTCTTGCTCTTCCCTTGTGCACACAGCTCTCTGCAAGGGACCTGCAGTGCTCCTGCAGAAATACGGATTTTCTGGGTTTGAAGGAGAGTTGCAACATCAGTGCCTTGATCCAGAATGTGATGATGGGGAGATCTCATTGCTGGATTTCATTGAAATTGCCTCCAAAGTGGCTGCACTGCTTAATTCTTTCCTTCTTAAAAAAGTAATGGTTTCAGACACATTCAGCCCGTTTACCTGAGAGGCAGTGGGTGGACGAGGGGAAGGAGTCGTGCTCAGCACTGCAAGGAGATGATGAGCTGTATAAATAATTAGCAACACATTAAAAAATATGCTTATATAGAGCCAGAAGCATCTTGGCTTGAGTGCCTGGGCTCAAAGATGTATCTGAGGCTATTCATTTCAGTGAGTCAAATAGAATTTAACTCTTTCTCTGTGTGGTCTTTTAGAATTCAGAAAATGTGAGGTGCAGTCATAAACAAGCAGAATGTGGCACACATTAAGACCACTCATGAACATATTTTGGAACTGCCTGGTTCCTTCTTGAGCAGTAGATGACCTGTTTTGTGGAGTTGCCATGAAGATTTGCAGATCATTTCTAACAGGTGAAAATCCAGAATTGAAAGTGGCACAGGCATCTTCCCCCTGAGGAGAAGATGAGTGCAAACACTTCAGATATTCTGCTGTAACAGTGCAGTTAACAGAAGATAAAATGCAATTCTAGACCTAACCAATATTTCCACAGATAACTGGAAGATGCATTTTAATGGGATTTGATCTTTTGCGAAAATCCCAGGATTATATTATTTATGAAATGTTATTGAGATAAGAAAGCAGCTCTGTAGCTGGCTGTCTGTTAGGGTGGGGATGAGAATTATCTCTTTATTAACTGGCTCCTGGTTCCCTGTGGGCAGGCAGGATTGTCCCTGGCTGTGGCAGGAAGGAGTCTGGGGAAGGTGCTGGGCTCGCAGCTGTCACTGCACAATAAAACCCCCCCAGTTTCTGGCCACGAGGCTCTGTTGTGTTTTTGTGCCATGTGACTGAGCCTTGTGCTCTCTTTGCAGTATTCTGGCTCAGCTACTTTTGGTATTCTAAAATCCTGTGCTTTTATTTGTTTATTTATGTCTATGCTGGCACATTCTCCTCTGATTGCTGACTTATTTGTGTGTCATTAAAAAATGGTCTTCATTCCTTAAATTTCCAGTTTAGTTTTACAGATTAGGTGTGAACAGGTGCTTTGAACACCTCTTCAGGCCTTGGTTCTCAGATGTGACATTATCTGCTCTACACTCTGTGGTAGATATGTAAAGTTAAAAATATTAATTTTCAGCATTGATAAAAACTGAGAGCTATGTACATCTGTCTCGGGTATTTCATCCTTATCACTGCACGTGCTGCAGAGGAGATCTCGTTCCTGGTGGGACTCCCAGGAGATGAGAAGCATTTATGTGAGACCCAGTAACTGCACCTCAGTGCTTTATTGGATAAAATTCGTGAGGTCTCCTGAGAACCCCTGAGGTGCTGGCCAGGGGGGTGTGCTGCTGGATGAGCTGAGCAGCTCGAGGGCAGCAGCCCAGCCCAGACAGGCATTGCTGTCTCTGATTGCTTTCCCTGCTGCTAAAAATAAGGATCAAGGCCAAGGATATGAGCAGGCAGAGTCAGGCTGGGACTCAGAGATGTGAGATGTGTGTTGTTTTTTTTAGTTTTTCTCTCGGGGATTGAAGTGGAGATGCACTGAGGGAGGCTGCCTGAGCTGAGCTGCTGCCCCGCCAGTGCCTCGTTTTCCTTGGGGATTATCAGGGAACTCCAATCTGCTCCCTTTCATCAGCACTGAAGCACTTTACAAACAAAACCAGTGCATGCGATTATCAAAAGCATTTCCATTTTTAACACACTGTGGCAATTGGGCTCAGACACCAGGAAACAGGAACAGTGTATTAAAAGGTTGTTGAGTGTTGGATATTAGTGAAATACATAAATGTGGCAATAAAGTCTGTCACTTTATGGAGCTGTGAGTACCTATTGACACGATAAATGATGGTGTTCCCTTCCCTCAGCCTGTCTGGGGTGTGTACACATCAGCACAGACAGTGGAGCCTGGAGTCCAAAGAAACAGTGATTAGCATATTTTAAAGTTTCCTGCACTGACTGCTTAAATACATTTGCATTAATAGAAGGATGAGACCTACTTCATGATGTTCTCTGCGTGACAAAAGCTAAAAATAGTTTTATTAGAACTTTGGCTGCAGCTCTGCTAAATTTTAGCAGTTTGGGGGAAAGGAAAACACTTTTGAAAGGTTATAATTAATGAGTTATGTGTTGTTGGGTTTTTTCCTAAAGTATACCAAAATAACATGAAGAAATTGGGACAAGCATGCTATTTTGTGCCTTGGCATTTTGAGGGTTGCAGCCTGGCTTCCCACTTGAGATGGGGGTGGGCTCTGCTGCTGCCTGCTCCCAACAGCTCACCCTGGGCAGGAATCCAGTGTGGAAATGGAAAGATGGTTGCACAGGAAGAAAATTCTGTTCCGAATTTACAAAGTGAAGAATTAAGCCTACCACTGTCAGATGCTGAAAGGAATCCAGCATGGAGTGACTTTATTTGAGAGCACAAATAGTGTTTAAATAGCTGACAGGTTTTTGTATGACCATTTTGAATTTTTTTGTGAATGACCATTCTGCTTTTCTTGTGAAACACCCACTAATTGGTGTAGATGCTGAAGAGTTTAACAATTATCTTCTTGGCCATCTTTGGAGGGGAAGGGAGGAAAGCAGCCATCAGTGTTGAAAAAGAGCATTTGGATGTACTGGAAGCATTGTGCCAGATGTGATTTAAATATCCCTGGGTGACAGAACGGGAGGCATCAGGATGATTCATGATCTTAGCAGGGAAGGAGTGGTAGAATAGAAAGGTAAGCTGCTGTGATGGTGTGGTCTTCAAAGCACTTCTAGGAGTTCTCACCAGGATATTTTGACAAGCAATGATAATTTGCAGAGACTTTGTTTGGAGTACTTCAGCCCAGCTAAATACCCCATGTGAGAAGCTTATTCATATTTCTGAAAGGCTGGAGCCTCTGAGACCATTAAAATCTGACTTTGAAAGCTCAAGAGAACAGTTTTTATACCCTTATTTCTAGCATGACACTTTCTATTTCTGCACTTAGACTGTTGCTATTCTATCAGTTGGCTGCTAGTAGAAAACGTGGACTGATTTCATTTTTAAAGGTAATCAAGATCTTTTAAATTTAAGAATGTTAACAATCAAAAGGCTCAGTTCAAAGGTAATTTTATCTCAGCTGTGATTTCAAAGTTTTCCTCTCTGTTTCCATCCTCAGCTGTGCTCCTGTAGAAGGAGCTCCGTGTGCTGCCCACGGTGGGGACAGCTCTGAATCCAGCTGAAAGAAGCATTTCTGTGCTAAAACCCTTTGTCTTTATTAACAGTTTTCTCTGTTTGCACTGTGATTTATAAGACAAAGGAGGATGTGTCTGACACACTCTGGCCTGGATTTCTGTGCTAATCTGGGTATTCCTGCAAGGGCAGTGTTTGGGGATTCAGCTGGAGAGGAGGAAGGAGTGCAGAGCCTGCCCTGAGCCCCAGCCCTGGGGCTGCAGCTCTGTGATGGGAGGCACAGACTGGCCAGAGGCAGTGCTGGTGATGGGCAGAGCTCTGGATTTGCTGATTGAGTTATGGATCTCTGAAACCTGGCTGTGGTGCAGCAGCTCTGGGGCAGCACCAGGCTCCAGAGCTCCCGACCAATTTCACAGCAAACTTGATTAAGCTGTTAAATTGCAGATCACTCCTGACAGTAAATTAATTCTTAATCCAAGTCCTGTTCTGCACTACATTGGGAGACTTTTGCCAGGAGGCCAGTGGCTTGAAAATGGGTAATTAAATTCTGCTGTAAATACATTTTTATCTAGCCTTCTGCTTGCAGGAGCTGGCAAAAAAGCATGAGCCATTAATTAATACCTGTAATTTGGTTTGGTTGGAATAAGCCCTGCTCCTGTCAGGTTCTGAAATGTAAACCAAGGTTATGAAGCTGGGAGTAAGTAAAAGAGAAAGAAAACTGACCAAAATGTGTTCGTAAGAGAATCTATTCCTACTTTTCTCTGTAAAAATGTTGTGTAGTTTGCAAATTTCGGAATAGTTTGATCTGAAGTCAGTGTAAAAAGAAATTTTAAAAGCCCTAAATATAGGAAAAGTAACAATAATGAGAAGATGTATTCTGGGCATATCTCATGTATGTAATTAATCTCTTATGACCCAACTTTACAGCTTCAGGAGCTAGTTTTAGCAGATTGATCGTGTCCTGTGCACATGGAGCTGTGCATCAGTTGTCACCTGAGGTTTTTGTTGTTTGCATTTGAAGCAGCAAGTGTTGGCTGCAAGTTTGCTTCTGAAGGGTCAGAAGGAAACCAGAACCTTGTTTGCTTATGCTCCAGCCATAATTCTGAACCAAACTCTGTCTTCCCACTTTTCTTCCATAGTTTTTCTATTTCCTTAAAGCCCAGAACGTTTGACAGTTGTGAGTCTGGCTCCTTTTTTAAGGCTAAATACCTCCTAATTCTCATTAAAGACAGAAGCAAGTGTTCCTGTGTTATTTACCTGTGAAAAATAGCTCCTGGTGCCTTGAGGATTCAGAGGTACCTCCAGCTCTGCAAACTGCTTTGAGTCTTTCACAGGGAGTCTGACTTTCCTTTCACGTGCTCTAAATACACACACAGGTAATATTTGGTAGGTTTAAAGTCCACACTCTGAGATTTGTTGCTCTGCTTTCCAATGTTATTAAAAATTTAACCATGTCTCCAACTGAGACACTTTGTCATTTTGAGAGCAATGTAAATGTTAATAATTAAAAGCAATTAAAAAGTGTGTTAAAAGTCATGTAATTTTTATAGGCTGACTGACTGAATAATAGATGCCTCCTGGATTTTCTGTAGTTGCAGATTGTTATTGAGCAAAGCCTCCTCCCATCCTGGAGGTGCTGTGTTCAGTTTAAGCACAGGGCTTGGGTGAGCCTTAGGTCTGTGATGTTTTCACATTTCCCTTGGGTGAGCCTTAGGTCTGTGATGTTTTCACATTTCCCTGCAGCCCCTGCCCCAAGGGCACAGTGAGATGTGGATGTTCCTGCTGTGCCACTGCTGTGACAGTGACTCTGTGACAGGGGCACTGAGCTGAGCCCTGCTCCAACGAGAAGCTCCTGGCTGTCACAAAGGCTCTTCCCAAAAATCCTCCTGTGCCCCTGTTGCATCCTGAGCACAGCTGCTGTTTCCAGGAGCAGGACCCAGGCTGCAAACCCCTGCCCACGCTGAGGGCAGCAGCCTCCTCTCGTTATTGCAGGAGGATGTTTTGTACTTCTCAGTGCAGCTGAGCTTTACTTTGAAAGGAAGAAATTCTCTCTTGGCTCTTCACTTACCGAGGGGAAATGGTGGAAATTCTCAGAGCAGTCTGCCTGGATTTCCTCGTGTCCTTGCAGTGTCTGTGTGCCGTGTAAATTCTGTCTGCTTTTGTGTCTGCACTGCCAGCCTCAGAGCCTTGGAGAGCATCAGGGAGGGAACGGGAAAATTTGGTGAATCAAGTGCTTGACTTTGGTAGTTATGTGCAGGGAGCTGCAATTTATGGGTTTCTCTTTGGCAGAGGGGAAAAAATCTACTTTTGCACAACATCACCAATACAGAAAATTACTGTGAGTTTTCCCCACCCCATTTCCCTTTGCTGCTGTATCAGCAGGAGGGTTTGGGGGGTTTTTTGGGCTTTTTGACTTCAGTTTTGGATTTTAATTTCAGTTCTCTTTCTTGGATTGTAGCCTTGTGAGTGCATCTCCTTGTCACATGAACCCATTCAGATTGACAGATGAGCTGGGCCATCCCCTGTGCGAGATCTCAACTATTCAGATTCTGGAAATAAATTTCCTGAAATAGGACTGCGTCCTTATCTAGAAAATGAATAAGGCTGCAGTCCTCCCATGTAGCAGCATTTTTAGCACATTACCATATAATTAATTTTTAAACCAAGACAACCCCTCGAGTGTGAGTGGGAAATCTCTACCTTTGGGGGAAGGTAACACTGTATTTAGTAACCTGAAAAGCATAGTCAGGGAGGCACTGTAAAATCTGTGTTAAAGCATGTTTAAGTAGCTGAGCACTGGGGGGGGTTTGCTAAATGTGCTAATTTGGATATTTTACCTAATATTACAGGGAGGGAAGCCCTTTTCCTTCAGGTCAATAGTAACCATTTGAAGCCATTCAGCATTTTAATCTGGCCTGTCTTGGATGGTGCATGAGAAATTCAGCCATGCTTTAGCCCATGAAGAGATTTTGGACTGAAGTTCCTCTCACAGAAAGCATAGATTTGGTAATGTCACATTTTTCTGTGAATTCTTGTCAGAAGGAGGAGTTAGAGCTAAAAATTAAAAAAAAAAAAAACCCAAAAAAGTGTTTAGTCACTCAAATTGGCAGTGTATTTAGTGGAGTTTGCTGATGTTTTGAGTCCAGTGCCAGCTTTGATTTGCAGATTCAGATTTATACACTTCTCATTTATTTAAAGTAAGAGATGTACAGTGGTCAACACTGAAGTATGATGATGGCTTTGAAAAAAATCAGTTTTTTATTTTGGGCAAATTCAAAATAACTGTTGCAATTTGAATAGTAATTTAAAGGATATTCTGAGTTTTCTGAAAATGTATTTAAGGGGCTTAATTTTTCTTGTATATTGCAAACAGTAAACAGGATTTTTGGGGACCTGCTGTTAATGGATACATGGTACAAAAAGTAAATTTATATAGAAGGGAAAAGCTCCACAGGTCCAAAATGCTGGTGAAATAAGAAGCTACAGAAGCCCTGTAATAATGTGTTTATGATAATTTTCCAAGGCCAAGTTGCCAACTGTGATCTGTG
>VWZT01012015.1:0-18997 GCA_013397055.1 Pachycephala philippinensis
GGGGTAACCGTCCTGCCACACTCCCAAACCCAATGCAATAAAGTCCGTATCAGAGAAAGTTTTGCCAGGCAGCCCAGGTGCTGCTCAGGGTGACCACTGTGAGCCTGATGCAGTGAGGTCTGAGAAAATCTGTCCCTGGTCTGCAAAAATTAGTGAGTAGAGTTATTGTGCCATTTGAAAGTATCGGAGGTGCAGGTAGGAAGTAAGAGCTTCAATGCAGTTGCAAACCATAGGTCAAAATTTCAGTCAGGGTAACAGAGGAATTGATGGCACCGTGTGACTTTCTGCCAGCTGAAGATTGGGCCTAATATTTGTTTTCCCAAGTAAAAGGGTCCAGTCAATCAGGCAGCCTGCCTGGAGAACAAAGGAGCAAAACAGATTTTAATTGCCCAGTGGCCATTCTTTCAGCACAGATCTGTGTTTATATGCCAGAATAATTTGGGTTTGTGTCTGACACAGGAGATCTGACTTGTGGAGGGACTTCAGTCTGGGCTATTACTCTTGGAGGACTAGGGAAATGAGGGCGTATCCTCCCTGCCCTTAGAGTCTGCACCTGAAGACACCTTTCAGGTAGGAGTTGTTTTTTATTGGTGGCCAGAATGGTGAAGGATGTGCAAGCTCTCCTTAAAGTAATGTGGGAGGGGAAGGAAGAGAGAGAGAAGGGACAGAAAGATCCTGAAGGGTTTTCTTCAGCCTGGCCTAATTTGGAGGTGACACTTCATATGTCAATTTAAATTAAGCCATTTCAAAGAGCACCCACCCCAGAGCCTCTGATGCACTCCTAAGACATCAAGTGTGGGGCACGTTGGGTGACTGACACAGTTGAGGACAGACAGGGAGGGAGCAGCAGGAGGAGCTGAGATGAAGTGTTTCATGGCAGGGCTGCTTTGTCCCCTGCCATATGTGATCACATGTAATTACCAGGCTGTAGTTCACCCCTGTTTTCTTTATCACATGTTCGGGCCTAGTGTTCTGGTGTGTTAAGTCCAGGTATCTCGTACTTATGTCATGGTTTTCTGCAGCCCTTCTGATCTGAGGAAGGTTTAAATAGGAGTTTTGTCTGGGTGTTGAACAGTTAATGTTCTAGAAAGCTAACACCTGCATCTGCAGCCTTGTCACCACCTATGCAGCTGAATAGCATTTCATGATGGCAGGGAAATAATTCAGTACAACCAGGCCCTGCTCTGTGGGCGATGAATAAGCTCAAGTGAAGCAGAGGTTGCTCATGTTAATCTGAAGCAAATAGGATTGTGGGACTGGGGGAAGAGGGTGAACCCCCTTTTATGTACAAATTCTATAGCTCAGAGGGTTAGGAAACACTTAATAGTAAACATTTGTAAAGAATCCATGCCGTTAACCTTTTCCGAGAGGAGAGACAAGTGGTTTTCCTGCTTCATTTTGTGTGGGTCTCGCATTTTGGTACGTATGCAAATCGCGCTGGGTGGCAGTGTCTCATACAAATCAGCTTGAGATGCAGAGGCAGCCATGCAAGCAAAATGGCTTGTCTTTCCCTGCAGCTGCAATGAGACTTCCAGCACAGGAGAACCAGGCAGGGAGAGAGTCTGATTTGTAAGGAAGCATCAGGAAAAGAGAAAAAAACCAGAAATCCTCCTAAAATGCTGTCCCATTAGCAGAAAGCTTTGTGTCCATGCTAGAGTGCTGCCCTGTGTTTTTGATGATCTGAGGAGCATCCGGCACTGTTTTATTTTTCTTTGGGTTTTGGAGTGTCCTTATCCTGACTTCTCAAGGCAAGGAAATATATGATCAACTCATGACTGTGCAGAACTGGGGAGGTGATGTTTGGGAAGAAGATATGAATAGCACTTTTTTGAGATCAGGACTGAAATAGGCATGGAAGATAACACAAATGTGAAACATAAGCAGGCACGTTTGCAGGAATATTGACTGCCTGTTGTAAAGACAGTGTGTGAGGGCTGGTATTACATTGTGCTGCTGCTGTTCTCTGTCCCAGATCCTTTGTGGATCTGTGAATCAGGTTTTTTCACACTGTTTAACAGTAGTTACTGATACGCCTGCATAGAATCATCCTAATTATAAATCTAATGTGTCTCCAACCCCTTTGCAATATTTCTTTTGTGAGTTGGGTAGGAATCAGGCATTTACATTTCCAGGAATAAGTACCCTGTTCTCTCCCTCTTATACTGTGCTTTTCCATCAAGTGTACCAGGAGCAAGTATCCAGCAGGGTGGACCGAGTTTGACTTTCTGAGTCTGCAGTGTCTCTTGGTTAACATGGCAACAAGACCAAATGTTATTTAATTTTAATGATAGGTGACAGCAAAGCAGAAGAGAAAAGGGAATGGAAGCTGACCAAAGTTCATAAAGATGTGCACTTGCTTGGCTTTTTTTGTTTGCAGCCAGACCTTTCTGTAGTTCTGGCTCTTTTGACCCTGCTGTGCTGGAGCGAGCCAGCAGTGCTGCTGGGCTGGATTGTGGGGGGGCTCTGAGCAAGCATGTGCAGAGCACTCCAGCAAGCAGGGAAAGGGGCTGCTTGGCATTACCGGCTTCTCTGTAGGTGCAGACACTCCTTGTTTTCAGAGAGGTGAGCTGTGAGAGAACAGTGATGTGGCTGCAGCTTCTCACCCTGCCTTGCTGGATTGGTTCCTGCTTGCTCTTTGATCTTTTTTCACACTGAGTAACAGGCAGCATGACTGCAATGTGATGCTCTGGCTGCAGACTGCATTGTCTTGTTGAAAAATGAATTGCCTCAGAGCCTTCAGTCTATCTCCTGAGCTATTTCCTGTTACAACTAGGAAAGCTGGGATTTCCACGTGATTTTGAAGCTTACAGTTCTGATGTACAGTGAAATCCTGTCTCTGTGTTCATTCACTGCTGCTTCTGATCCTTTCTTTTCTCTTCCATTATCTCAAATGCTTTTGGAAACTTCATTTTCAATGCACTGTATCGTCTCACTTGAGTTCCCTTCTGTGGGCATCATGGTTCAGTAGGAAATGCAACGCTGGTTTGAAATGTTTGCAGATAAGATAGGGAAAAATACATCTGTGAGTTATTAGGGGCAGGAGTAATGTCTTTTACCTTCGGAGCTTACAGATGGTTTTTGCCTTTTCATCTGTCAAATACTTACACTTTCCAGCACTGTCTGCATCTGGAGGGTGTGTCTTGGCAGGGAGTTATGTTGCAGCCTGGGTGAAGCTGCCTTGGGCATCTTCTGAGAGCTCTGGCTCTGTGGCTCAGCCCCTCCGTGCGCTTGTATCGGCTTTAGCATTTCACCTCTGGTCACTCATGAACTGATTCTGTACTGGGAGACTTTGGTATTTTATTTTGTAACAGTTCATCCTCATGTGAACTGCAGGTTTCCATAAGAACCTGGGCTGCAATCGTCCCTTGGTACTGAACACCTCCTTTCCCCAGCAGTGACAGCCTGTGCTTGTGACACATCTGCCTCTGCACAATGATGGCAACAGCTGGGTTTTTCCAGTGAGTTCCTGGTCAGACCCTTAAAACTTGCTGGAGATTAAGCAAGTTAAATCCAGCTTTTTTATTGACCAGACCATTGCCCTCTAAAAACAATCTTTAGACAAAACCCTCTTTTTAAATTGTGGTAGAGTTGTCCCACTTGTGAGGTGTTATGTGTGGAGGTCAAATCTTTGGTTAATGTTTCGTTTCTATGACCTTTTGTAAATTGTGTCTGTTCCACTCCTACCGTGTTCCTAGCAGAAAGGGAGGAGAGATACCATAACACAACTAATGCCCTCATTTCTCCAGCTTCCCTGTGATAACAGAGATATGTGATTGCCACTTGTTTTTGCAGTTTTTGCAAAAGTAATTTTTAACTCCAGCCATTAAAAGCATATTGGACTCATGTTGGTTATAATTGCTAAGCTGCGGAGCTGCTTTCTAGAGGTACCAAACACCTGGGAACTTCATTTAAAATGGCAAGTGTTTGGTGCTTCTAAAACGAAGTTTACTGTGGAAGGGAGCACTAGGAGGAGGAGCCTTTTTAATTTCTCTCCCTCTGCTTTGCAGGCATCTATATCCAGTGGTGCTTTTCTAACAGTTGGTGCCATACTGCAATCGCTGGGTTTGCGGCCCCATCATAGGGCTGTTCCGCTCTCTCCAAGGTTAGGTGTTTCTCAGCTTGCAGCTTAAACTTATGGGCAACCCATACCTGCTGCCAGCATCATCAAGGAAGAAAGGCAAGATGCAAAGGCTGTATTTTAATTAGGCCATAATCTAATTAACTCACCTGTGAACACAGGAAGACTGCACACTGTGATTTTCTTGCCCATTCCCACCTCTTTGGGGATTTGTTACCAATCTTTCTCTCTCTGTGGGAAGAACCTGGAAGCCAGGAGTTTTGAGCTCTGTTTCTGGCAGTGCTATTGATTCACTGGTGACTTTGTGCAAGTCTCTTTGGGTTTTGCTTCTGGGGCTTTACAAACGTAGGAGAGAGGAACACACCTCCTTCACTTCTCAGCATTGTGAGCCCCAATTAACACTTAGAAAGCAAGGGGCTTTAGACTACAGGGTGCTGCAGACATATATTGCTGTGGGAATATAATTAATAAATAATAGCACATATGGTGCAGGAGTTCCCACACTGCATATTCCAATGGTTTATTTTCATTATTTGTTTACTGCATACAGTCTACATCAGTCATAGTATATATCTCCTTAATTTTTCATTACTGCTTGAGAAAAACCTGGGTAGGAAATACTAATATTTTCCCTCCTAAAGTATTGACTTAATGGTACTGTGATCCCAGGGAAACTCTTAGAGTGTCCTGCTGTTCTTTGGCTGCCCGTTCTCAGATTCCAGCTCTCCCATCATGACCCTGGTCACAAAAGAGTGGGACAGTTCTAACCAGATGGTCTGACCTGCCGTGCAAAATGGATCACAAACTTTTAGCCAAAGATTTCTACTTCAAGCTCAATAATTTCTGCTTAGGTTAGAGCAGGTCATTTAGACAGACATCCAGTGGGGATGTAGAAACTGTAAGTCCCGCATGGCAGAGCCATTCTTTCTGGCCCTCAGCACACTCTGCAAGATGCCTGGCTTCCTGAGTGTAGGGGTTCTCTTTGCAGCTGCCACCCTTAGACACTGAGGTTCCAGAGGGCCAGGCAGTCTTTTGAGGAAGAAGCCAGTACATGTATATGTTGGGTGGCTATTTTTTGTGTTGATGTCTTGTTATCCAGATAGTGAAAGCATCACTAAGAATCTTTTGAGGTCTCAAGTGTTTCCATAACTCTTATCCGTACCCTACCAGGGAAACATGTCCATTTTACGTAAACAATTCGTGTAGCAGGTTATAGAATGGATCCACCTGATTTATTTCCAACAGCTGATGAGACCAGAAAGTTTGGGGTATTGGAGAAGGCACAGAATTTTACCCCTACTAGGAAGGGAACAGGAGCCAATGGTACCCATGTGCTCTGGATCTGGAGAGCTCCACATCCCACTAAGTGGCTTTGGAAAGGTTAATGAAGGGAGAAGGTGCCAGCAGATGGCACTCATGAATACACAACATGGTCTCAGGGTTTTGAAGGGCCCCAATCGCTTCTGGCATGTGTAGCAAAAAGTGAAGAATAGCACAACATTCACCTGCTGAACTCCAACACTGGAGGGCAGGTGGCCAGTGCTGTAGTAAGCAGAGGGCCTTGGGTTGGTAAGACTCTGTTTCCATTCAAAGCAGCTCATCTCTCCGGGCCTGGTGGGTACAAGGGCACAGGAGGGATGTAGTGATGCAGCCCTGCTAATTCAGTGATGACTGGTATCACCACCAAACTTTGGAGTTTTTTGACAACAGGATGGCCTACATGGCACCAGGCATGCTGCCATCAGATGGGGTGGCACGCTCCTGCCCAGTGCCCCTCTCCTGGGACAGACAGTCCAACTGCTGTCTGGTGCAAGAAGTGGTCAGAACTGGGGCTTTATGCTGCTGCCATTTGTTCCTGGTGGGGTGAGCAGTGACACTCAGCTTTCATTAGAAGACAAAAATGGCACACCAGGACATCTGAGGGCACATTTTCAACAGTCAGTGAAGGCAAAGTACAGGCTCTATTTCTGAGCCAGAAGAGCAGTCTGTTCCTGGTCCATGGGACTTGTCAGCCCAGCAAAGATTAGTGAGGCAAAAGCAAAGGCTGTAAAGCTCCTCCTGCCCAGCACTGGTGTGAGAAGGTGATAAGGGATTCATTGTGCAACCAGGAGATAATTGGCAGGAGCAGTATGAAGCAATGCCAGTCTTTTTGCCATAGCAATTGTCCAGACATTTTGTTCACAGCTGTGATTCACCTTGCTGTGCAGTCAATCTGTTCTGGACCATGCAGTGTTTCAAAAAGAGCATGGCTGCCACATAAAATGTCGTGGGATTGCCCAAGACTGTGTGCGGGACTGAGTGTGAAAATCCATTTTGCTGGTGCAGGGCTTGGGAAGGGCAGGCAGTGAAGGGACTGGACCTCCAAAGGGCGAGTCAGCCTCCTCTTCCCTCACTGCAGACACCAGTAAGTGTAGCTAAGGCTGTACAGTCACTTATCTCCTTGGAGGAGGAGGAGGAGCTGGGTTTCACGTGCCTCAGCCTGAGCTGACAGAACAGATCTCTTATAGGAGGTGGGGCCCATGCCTCGTGGGATGACAAGCTTGAAGAAGCAGGGCGGGGTCTCTGTGGTGATGTCTGTGTGGAAAAGTGAACAGAGAGATTTTGGCTTAGCCGAAATGCAGAGTGCCTGTCTTACCTTCTTCTGTGTCTCATACTGCAGCCCAGGCTTGATGTGTCTGCCCTGTGCACAGGGAGAGTGGGATGAGGCTGTGTGCTGGTAGCTCCGACTGTAGCTTGACCTGCAGGTGTCAGCTCCAAGGAGACACTGTGGTCAGTGTGACTGGGCTTGGCTAAGGTGGTCCCTTGGGAGCTTCAGTCCAAGTCAACAGGAGCTGAAATGTTGGTGATGGGTAAGCCCATCCTGCTCAGCAACATGTGTCTGTGGCCATGTGTCACTTTGTCCTGTAAAGAGTGAGTGTGCCCTGGAGTTGCCCAGCTGTGTGTTACTCCCGGAGCTCTGCCCCAGGGAGCTGCTCTCTCCAGAAATCACTGCTTACCTGCATCTGCAGGGCTGTGCGCAGCCCTCTGAGATGTAACAAAGACAGCATGTACCAGAGGAATGGTGTTTCTCTTCCTCTGGTGATGAGGAATTTATCTGGCATTTCCTCCCCTGCCTCATTGAGATTTTCTGAATTTCTGGGATTTCCTCCCCTCACCATGGGACAGCACTTGTTCCCACTGGGGCAAGCATCCCTCTCCTCTTGGAGCAGTGGCTCTCCCCTGGGCTGTGCAGGATAATTGGGCTGTTCCCCTGGTGTAGAACCAACGGCTGTGCAAGGCCACTAACAAGAAGGAGCCAGGGTAGCAACAGGATTAAAAATATGTATGAGCAAACATCTTGTTTTGACTGCAAGGAGGCACTGAAGCATGAGAGTCTGGGTCCCGCAGAAAGCCAGAGGCAGAGTGGATTGGCATTCAGACTGGCAGCTGCACAGTAAAGCCACACTGGTAGCACGGGAAAGGGAGGGCAGGAGCCCAGGCTTATTTGCACTGGTGTAGGCTGGAGTAATGTCATGGAATCACCTATTACATTTGGCTGCATCCTGTTGGCTGGAGTCCAGCGTGGATATGTGGCATCAGGAGAGCGTGTGGGATACCACCAAATACAGTACTGGCCTCTGGCTCTGTTCCTCTCTGACAGTGGCCTCCATATGGGATGGGACCTGTCATTGAAGAGATTGTTTGTATGGAACCATTACCTGCTCCATCCAATACTGAGAGGTGAATACTGAGCGTGATGCCCCATCCTGGTGGGCTCCATTGGGCACTGGCAGAATCTAAGTGTGACTGTCAGTGGAGGTGTCACAGTGACACAGAGGTGGAGTGGGTGCTCCAGCAGAACATGCTGGAACATTTTCCTTCATGAAAAAATAAAGATATTTCATTTTAATTTCTGTTTTAAAGGTGATTATTCTTGGCTGGGTTGGGTCCCTGTAAAACTTCACAAAGTCATTTCAGGTAGTTAAAAGCTGTCAATGCACCCCAGTCATTTTCTTCTCATTCAGTAAAGGATTTTTTGGGAGGAAGGTTTATGACATCTTTGCATTGAAGAGCTCAGACTGGAAGGGAGACTTACCAGCTGACTGCAAAGGCACATCCATGACAAGGAAGGCTGTCTTGGTACCTTGGGTGAAGAGAGGAAGGCCTGATGTAAGATCACTTACAAGAGAAATTAACATGGAAGGAGATGGTTTCTCTGTTTATATGCTGGGTTTACCAGGGATCATAAATCCCCAAGCTTTGAATCTTATGGGTCCCAAAAGAAGGAAATATCTCATGGAACATGGAGGTTAGTGGGATACTTGGGCAACCATGCAGGTTTGTAGCCTTTGTGATGCATGAGAGCACCCAGACACTATCACTGGGACAGAGATTCTCTGACCCCACGGGAGCTTACTGGATTCCCAGGTATCAGCAGGCCCAGGGTGGAAGGGGAGTCTGACCTGGCACTGCAGAGCAGAACAGGTCCAAAGCTTCAATCAGTCTCTGTCTCCAGTCGCACTGACGGCACGTGATTATCTTGGAAATCAGACCCTCCAGCCCCCTCTCACATATTAGCAATTGCAATAGAAATAATAATTGGATTCAGTCCATTGCATTTAACATTTTAATGTCAGCTGAGGAATTCTTCCTGATCCCAGCTCTTGATTAGGTGACATCTTTGAGCACCAGATTAATAAGACTGACTGCATTCTCTGAACACCCAACTTTCACGGTCAGAGGTGAGGGCTGAAATGTACTGTCATGCTTTATACACTTGACTCAAGCTGGCCAAAAGGTCATACTTACAATTCTGGAAATATTTTTTCTTACTGTGTTTGGGTTTGATCCATATTGGATGGAGAATAAAACTTTCACAGATTTTCCATGAACTGTTTTCTCCCACCCTGTGGATGCATGCTGAAATTGGTGCTTCTTTGAGCTTCTTAAAGAAGCTGGTCACTGAAAGTTTTGAAAAGGTGTCCAATAGGTTTTACCCTCTTCCTATGGACTGTCATGTGGCCAGGGTCTCATGAACATATCTTTCCTTAATCTTGGGTTCAAAACTCTTCTACTGTTCAGGTAAGACTTGTCAAACCTGGGTTGTTTTGTACACTGAAATGCATAATGAAAGAATCATGAGAAGAAAAAACTCACTGTTTTGTTATAAAACTCCTGCTGCACTGCTTTCTGGACTCTGAATTATGATAAAAGGATTATTTCTGGGATAGTGGCCTTCTGTCTTCAAACTAATATTTGGTTCCATCTATGCTATGTCAAAGCAGACTGTAGCTGTCCCAATGACATGGAAGATAAATCTATGGAATGAACTTCTCCTTGGTGTTTTTACCTGCACACATACTTAGCCTTCACTGTTGCTTATGGCCAAACAAAACCAAGGGTTTGGAGACAAACTGTAGAAATACTGCTTGGCACGAACAAATCTTGCACGTTTTACTGGCTGTGTCCTGATGTATAGTGAGCTGCAAATGTGTGCAGGGGAGAAAGGGAAGGAAGGTGCTGGAGGGTTCACAGGGAAGACAAGAAGGGGATATTCTCCTCTAAAGAAGTAAGTGCACTGAGTCTGTACATGTAATTTTGGTTTTTGGCACATTCTCCATTTACTCTCATGATGTGGTCAGTCTCGCTAAGTCAATAATCCTTCCTCTGGACCAGCTTCCTGAAATCCTGTTTGAAGTGTCTCACTTAATTAGGTTTCAGAGGATTCTTTCTCTTCAGCTGTTGCAAATTGTTCATATCACAAAGACAGTCTCAGTCCTGCTGCTGTAGCTGGTATTGGGCACACGAAAGAAGAGAGGGGCACTTCAGCCAGTGCAGTTGGTGCCTGTGTGCTACAGCAGAGAGCCTTGAATCTTTAATCCAATATCAACCACTTCGCCTGGTCAGCAGCTGGAGAGTTTCTTGCATTTTAATTTTCCAGGTCACAACCCCAGTAAGCTTGGGAAGGGTATTCTCTAAGTCAAGACACACATTCTCTATCATGCTTTTTCTAGTTGTAAAGCTTCAGTCCTGCAGGCTGGTGTGGAAATGCACAGACAACCCTTGTCTCTGGTCTTCTAGTGCTGGGAGGGCATTGCCCTGAGCCAGCCTGGTAGTAAACTCTGTCATGGGATATTCTTCAGGCAATGAAGTCTGCATTTGTGGGAAGGAACCACATAAAGACCTTTTTCTTCTCCAGGCCCTGTGGGCTGCTGTTATCCTGATGCCTGTGCTACCTTTGCATTGTAGCATACTTGGAACCTGCATTCTCCAGCCCTCACAAGCCATCGTGCAGAGCCATGTGTTTGCCATCCACAGCACCTTTGTTCATACTCACCCTTGACACCAGTGGAGCTGTGAAATCAGAGTTCATACTGATCTAGTATGAGGTTAATTCTCAGATTCACAACATGCGCTGTGGGAAAAGTGGATTTTCAAGGGAGAGCTGAATGAGCAGTAGGAGGCACATGGACATAAGGATCCACTTTCATTTGTGGAAGGGGAAGGAAACACTGAAATTGAAAGCAGCCTCAGCTGTCTCATTTGCTTTGAAGGATTAACTCAGCCTCTCCCCTGTGATACCATAGCTGAGGGTCTAGGGTCTCTGAAGGGTGCAAACCTTTATGACTGTATCTGTGCTACAGGCCAGCTGGAGGTAAGTCAACCTAGTCTTGGAGTCTGTCTGACTGGATTATCACGGGACAATGAACTGAAAATAAGGTAGAGTCTCTCCTCTTCAGCGTGTCAGTTTCTGGACGTAAGTCTGTATCTCCATCCTGTTTTGTAGTGCCTTGCTGCTCCCTTCACAGGCTGGCTCCCTTCCTGCTCCCATGGAGCCTATCTCAGGGCTCATACGGAAATCATGGACTTCAGTGGCATCAGACCTTTCTGCTTTCACCAGAATACCCTGAAGGCAGCAGGAGATGATGTGTGGCAAAGTTTTCCTAGCAGCTGCTCAACACTGCTTCCCTTCCACAGCAAACAGCACTAGTATCTTCAGTCCAGAATCATCCCCATGTGAAATCTTCTGGTGATGGAGTATAACAAAGAGGTCTGAATCCCTTCCTAAGCCCTTTCTGCTCCTGAAGCACAACTGCATTCAGTGGAAAAGAGCCAGAGAGCAAGATTTTTTTATTGCAAACTGTCTGGCCGAGAAACAGGCATTAAAAAGATTCAGTAGTGGTCCCAGGGTAAAAGCTGTTCATTCCATTTCATTTTCTAACAACCTTATTGGCTTGAATCGGTTCATTTTCATACCTTCCCTTTGGATGTTACTGTCATATGGTTTTGATCTGGGATGCTGAGATGCTCTGCACAGTCACAGATTAAATACTGGCCTCCATATTCAGCATTTCTAAAACCCTAGAATGTCAGGTACTACCAATGGTTTACCCCTTTCAAGTCTGTACATCAAGGTGGGAGCTCAGCAGGTCTCCCACTGACAGAGCTGAACTCAGGTGTCAAGAGCTGAGGGCTGTGCAGGCAGGGCTGCTTCACACTTACTCCACCTCAGTGCTTCAGTAATTAGTCTTAATGATTACATCGAGGTGAATGTAAATTAAAACCCCAGATCCAGACACTGCCACAGTGTGGCAGCCTGGAAAATGGTGACATTTCACCTCTTGAGCCTCTCTATTTTGATGTCTCCTGGCCGGCACAAGAATTGGTATAATTCCTGCTCCCAAGTAGTTGGGGAGAAAATGGAGAATGACTTGTGTAAAAATCTAGTATATTGGCAAATGCTTTTCATATTAAAACAAAGATAAACAGCCGGAGAATGGTTTTTATATGTCTCACCCACCTCTAGACATTTTGCAAGCTGAAAACAGAGGCACGGTGATGTGTGGCTGTTCCAATGAAGAATCACTGTTGAATGACTACTATTTTTGGAGAAGATAAATTTGCTGCACTTGCCCATCTTGCTGTGGTGGTTTTACTGTCAGATTGTGCCTTTAACGTGTACTGCACATAGCCATGTATAGCTGTTCCTACAGGGGAAGGGATCTCTCACCTCTGCTGAGATTCTCTAGTGCAGGGGGTTGGGCATGGTCATGTATCAGTAAATCTGGTGTTTGTGCTGGGCTGTGACGGCTTGGCCACACTGCTCTGTGTGAAGAATCTTATTCTCTGGTGCCAGGAAGGACTGGAAACCATTCTGTGCTGTTTGGATAGATAGGGTGAATCTTGGCTTTCCCAATCCTGAGAGCAGATTGAATTCAACATTTTGAGCAGAAAAAATTCAGCAGGCAGGTGGGTCATCTTTGCTTTTGTTCAGTCAAATGGAACGTTCCCCATGAAGGAGCATGGTTGATGTTTAAGTGCAAATCAGGATTGGACTTTACAGGGATTCTCCTGAAAAATTCCAGATCCCACTGGTGTCTGCAGGAAGCTGTGCTCTGTTTACAAGCTGTGCTAAGGTAGGGCTTGATACCTTCAAGCTGTTAGTCTTGTTACTCCTGTTGGAAGGTGATTTAAATTGCAATTTAAAAAAAAAAATAGAGGCCTGGGAGTGACACTGGGGATCTGTGGGAGACAATACTGCGAGGTTACTGTACAGCTGCCACCGTCCTGCTGCCCAGCCTGAGCTGCTCTTTGCCTCAGTTTCCCCTCTGCCAAAACTAGAGGAGCAATGCTGCTGGGCTGTACAGCTTCTCCTGGGGAAGAATCACTAAAGAGAGCTCTGGAAGGATTGCAGAGCATAGGTATGAGCAGTATCAGCTCATATTGTTTCCCTCTTGCAAAACCCTCTTCCAGGTTGAGGATCTCCTTGCAGACATTCCCATCCTTTCTGAGAGAGGCAGGATTTGTGAACCTGAAACCTACTATTAATCTGAGAGTATTTCCTGTATATGTAATCAACTGTATCTTTGTCTTAGCTTTGAATTTTCTATCACACACCTCCCCGGAGTAGGAGAGCACTACATTCAGTTTTACTAGCTCCTGGAGGTGGATTATATCCCACTTGATTGTTTACAACAGTTGTGAAGATTCAACACCATTTTAATGAGGTATATTAAGAAATGTATCTATTAAATGCTGTCTTTAGTAGTTGATTGGTATTTAGTTGACATGTGTTAATAGTCCTATTACATCTCAGTTAAATCCACAGTGGAAGCACTAATTTTGAATAGGGAAATTGTGGTTTAAGGTAAAAATATGTACTAAAAGTATAGCAGCTTTTAATATAAAAACCTTATTACTAAATAAAGTGTTAAGTGTATTAATGAAGTCTTATACTGACTTTAGCAAGTGTTTAAACTTAGTAGATATTTTTAAAACAAATGAAAATTACATAAAAGATATTATGTCAATTATTGCTGGAAGATTCATAAGGACTTATCTATGGAGGTAGTTTCTGTCTCCTCTTAGGAAAGATTCAGACTTCATCATTTTAGATGGAAAGATTTTTTAAAAAGTGTGTTATTTAACATGAAGGTGGGCATTCTTCTCCAGGAACTTGGTCCCGGGGATCAGTAGTTTGGCAACTGAGCTTCTCCAAGCTGTGGTGTTACTGCCATTCACAAAGGTTTCAGACTGCAGCACCTCAATCCACTGTTCCTGCAGCCACAGGGAGGTACCTCCTGGGTCTCTTGAGTACAGGGGGAATGAAACCCATGTTTCACAAAGACAGGGTGAAGGACAAAGAGTTTCCTGGCGTGAGAAGACAGTGCATGGGTAGATCCCAGGGGAAGACACGGTGTTTAATGCCTTGCATGATCCCACAGATTCAGTCTTCAGTCTTCAGGGGACATCTCTGTCCTGTCTTGCACCTGAGCTGAGAGGGACCCTCAGGACAGCAGAGTCATGCATGAATTCTCTTTGAAGGAGCTGTGAGTCTCTTTGTGAGTCTGTGCCCTGCCCTGAGTGAGATTTGTAGGACAGGAGTGGGAAGTATTCTAAGCATTCACAGAAGCTACCTGCAAATGGGGTAAATCAAGGCACAGAATCTTTCAGTGCCTTACCCTCCAAGAGGCAGCACATGAGAGCAGCAGCACGGTGGGAAGGCCTCTGTGTGCCAGCTTCACTGTGTCACTTGTCCCAGGCTGTGTTACTGCCCCATGCCCACGTGAGCCCTGGGCGCTTTCACTGCTCAGCAACTTGAATCATCCCCAGGCAGCACCTGTGTGTCCTCCTTGCTCCGTCCTTGCCTGGATCTCAGTGTATCCCAGATCCCACAGCTGAGCAGTTGGGACCCCTCGCTGCTGGCAGGCAGCCTGCCTGTTCCCATCGCTACGTGTCGGTAGGTGGTTCCTGTCTAATGAAGCTCCTTTCCAAGGGAGGCTGTTGACGTGCTCCAGCATCGCCAGATGGTCCCCTTACCTCTTCTCTCACGCTCCCTCGGAAACATTAATGATCCCTAAACCTCTCTGATGGAGGGGCTCCTTTTTGTGACAACCTCATAACGTGGTTATCAGAAGCTGCCACTATCCAGGTTGTCAGGACAACCAGCCTGATTCAGAGCTGCTGGGAAAGGTCTGAACCTCAGGCAAATAACCATCCCCAGATCCCAGCAGATGCTCACCTGCAGCCAATGGCTGGGGCGCGGGGAAGCCATGACATCATGGGCCAAGCAGGCCCCCAAATTTAATTGTTAGCTTTCAGTGTCCCTCCGTGTCCCCTCCCCCCGGTGCTCCCCACATCAGCTCCTGGCACAGTTAATCAAGTGCTGCTGTGCTGCCATTTCAGACTCCCCGGGAGCTGCCTGGGCTCAGCAGGGATGGTGGAGGGGCTCCCACAGTCCCCTGTGTAATGCAGCCTCGGGGAGGAGCGGGACCATGGGGCTGAGTGCTGGTGCCTCAGCAGCTTGGCATGGGGGAAAACTGCAGGCGACTGTAATACCCACAGCTCTTAGGGGACAGAATAGGTTGCTTCTTATTGGCATTTTGTTGATGGGGATGGATTGATGATCAGAGTTAATTTTATCTGTGAGATGAGCTCTTTGGCAGCTACCACTGAGTGTGGGAGATTATTGGGATCCTTAATGGGGTACCCTCTTCCCATGAAAACCTACTGACACCCCATCAGCAGTCATGCTGTATTGCTCAGATTGTATCATGTTTGCCAGCAAGGTGTGATAAATGTGGCAGAATGAGTTCTGGTGTGGATGAAGGCTGTATCCACCTTCCTGTCCTGCTGAAGCAGAGGGCACTCTGTGCCCTTGTGCCTTCACTAGGGCATATCTGAGCCACCTCTGGAACCATGTGTCCCATTAAGGTTACATCCTACCTAGCACTGACCAAGGCAACCTGCAGATGTGTATCTGCAGAGCTTTCCTGGATTCCTGCCCTGCTTGAGCGCATTCCCTGTGAAAGCAGGATCAGGCAGCTCTTTGAAAGCATTCCTCTTGTTGCTCAAGAATTTAAACTCACTGGCTATCCCAGCTAAGTGTACATTTTATTTCTGAAAATGCTGGTGCTTGGTGTCCTTTGCTGAGACATTCAGCCTTGCACACCCCTCTGGCACAGGGAAGGGTGCTGGTCAGGCAGTGCAAGTCTGCAGCTCTGCAGTCAGTTTGGGAGGTTCTATCTGATTAAATTTAAGAGCTGAGGTTACCTGGCATCAGGCTTTTGAAGTCCTCAGGCATGTTTTGGAGGCTACAAGAAGGGTATTTGTTGCTCAAAGCTAAAATTTCTTTCTCTTGCTTTGCTAGGTGTTGGTTACCTGGCCCTGAATGTCTGTGGGGTTGCATCTTCAGGAAGGAGTTGCCCCTGGGCGACTCCTGGCTGGGAATGCCCCAAGGAGGGGCTGGGAAGCTTGTGCACAGCCCATCACAGAGACACTCCAGCACAGATGGTTGTGATACAGCCAGTCCTGCCTATTATAGTACAAAAGAAAGGAGCTGTTGGGGTTGGTGATGCACCTGGTCCAGCCAGGTCCTTCCTCCTGCTTCTCAGACACCTAAAAGCATTGGGCATTGGGGCTCAAATTAGGGCAGCTTCTGAAGTTCTTTTTGCAGGATGAGATCCTTGCTCAGAGACCAGATGGCTCCTGAAAAATCAGGGTTTGGGCAGGCCCTGTGGGTCTTGGAGGCTGGACCTTGTGGGTGAGCGTGCGGACTCTCGAAGCATTTCCAACTCACTGGGACATCCACGTGACAGTCACACGGAATTGATGTCTAGCAGGGACCAGAATTGATGTCTAGCAGGGACCGGCCTGCTTTCCTATGCCCTGTGGGGACAAAGCCATCACCATGTCCATGTCTGGGCCAGGTCAGGCCCAGCCAGGTCTGGCCCAGCCCAGCCCATCCCAGGTGGACCCGTGGAGCAAGTCCAGCTTGCACTGCCGAGCCCGGCATCCTGGGACTGTGTAGGTGCCTTGACCATGCAGTCACTTCCCTCTCCCAGCAATGTGCTTGAGCAATGTGCCCATTGTCAGCACATGCAGCTGCTCACAGTGTGCAGCAGAGCCCTCCAGCTCCAACAGGGTCAGCCTCATTACAGCTGGGATGAGGAGCAAGGGAGCTCTGTGGTTTGGGCAATTTCCCCTTTGTGGCCTTTGCTTTTGCTTCCTCTCTTTGTCTCCTTTGCCAGGAAGGCATGGGACAGGCATGCAAAATCAGCTTCCTCTCAGGTATGGGACAGCTGGCATCCATCCAGCAGCTTAAAGATAGCTGGAGAACCCAGAAAGGCTGAAATGCACAGGTTCAAGGGCTTTTTGGTCTCCTAAGGCCAACCTGAAAGGCACAGATGTTTAAAAACCCTCTGCAATTTTCAGGCAAAACTCCACTGTGCACAGTCAATGCTTGCAAAGTTTTTTTGGCTCCCAGGAGAGTTGTAACTTTGGACAGGGCTGAGAGTAAGGGATCTGATCTGCTTTTTCACTGTGTGCAGTCAGGGAGTCAAGTTTCTGTTCTTTTACAGGGGAAAGGAAACTGAAACTTTCCCTTCATCTGCTCTTGCCCAGCCTTTGGCAAAGACAGATGAGAGCCGAACTGGGCTTGGTGCTTCAGAGAGCCTGCAGTTTTCTTATGGTGCTCATAAGAGCAGTTTTGCTGAAAGTTTATGCTAAAACTAGATTTTAGTTGGAATTTTTAAAAGGAATGGAAGTGATTCACTCACAGATTCAGTCCTAACATCTGTAATTGCCTGATTTCATGCTCTATCTGCAGCTTTTCCTTGAGCTGCCTCCCTCTTTTGGAAGCCTGTAAGCGGGACATGCACTTCCCATGGCTCGTGGTGCTCCAGGGTGTGGGGCTGGTAAATGACCCACCAGTCTTTCTGAAGCCATCGGGAATGATTTTTACTCTGAAGGTGGCTGGGTACTGCTGGTCCCCCACCTGCTCAGTCCGTTCGAGCTCTGGGCTGTTTTAAACAGCAGTTTGCAGCAGCCAGTGTGGTTTGCAGGGCTGGGTGAGCCTGTGGGGACCCTGACAGCTCCTTCAGCTGCATTCCCTTCCTCACTGTAGTCAAGGGACATTCCTCCAAAAGCTTTGCATGGACTTTGAAGGGGGAAGAGCCAAAGGCCAAAACCTGCACTCTCTGCTAACTAACCTGCTTTGGCTCAAAAAGAAGGAGTGTGTCCTCTGCAGGAGTCACCCCATTGCTTGTCCCAATGCTCTTGGAATGCATGCAGTGCTGTCACCAGGGTGGACACTACATGCAGCAGAAAGTGTAAGGCCTCCTCTTCCATTGTCAAGGGACAGCAGATTTGCACAATTCCTGCTGCCCTTAGAGGATCCTGAAAGTCATCTATCCACAGGAGTAATTCTCTGTGGGGGTGGAAAGAACACTGACAACTTGCTCTATGGCTTGACTGTAATCACTGCAGAGCCAGCCAGCTAAGTGACAGATTTGACTCATACTGGGGAAGAAAACCTTGGTGAGACTTCAGCTTACAGCAGGAAGGGACGGTAGTGATTCAGTAGGGGCTGCTTGTCACGTCAGTGTGGACTGGGTGACTCAGTGAGCTCTTGCTTCTGGAGGACCTGTCCTTTGAACGAGCTGTAAGGCAGCAGTATGATCCCTTGTGGTCAGACAAGATCACATGCTGTGTGGTGAGGCTGGGAGGGTTTGTTGTCTCCTCTTGGATACATGTGGCCTGCCTTACCTTTGCCAATAGCAGCCAGCAGAAGGTACGTCTTCATTGCTTGCCCTTGGCTGCTCCATAATGTGTTAATTAAACATACCCAGTTCATCCCCATCAGGAAAAAACCCCAACAAATCAAACAAAAAAAATGGTCAAAGGTATGCTCACTTTGGTATGTAACAGCACTGATGGCACCTGGAGCTGGTAGAGCTTCCTGCCAGCCCTGGGATCGGGCACAGCCCCAAGCTCAGAGCATGGCTGGTACTCCCAGCCCCAGCACTGCTCCATGCCCAGAGATTGTAAAATTGGTCATGAGTATCTGCACTTTTTTTTCCCCCTAGAAATGTTGTCAATGTGAGATCATCCTCATCAAAGCTGGGTCTGTTTCTACTTTTGATACGTTTCATGGAGGAGCTGAACCCGTGGATTCGAAAGGAGCAGAAGGACCACACTTTGCCTAGGGACGCATAATTGGAAAAGGATGAGGGAGAAGGGAAAACACAGACCGTGAATAAGATTTTTCTTCTGGTGCCTTGGGGGATGTTTGCAAGGAAGTGCCCTCTCTGTCGCAAGAGTGGCCGGAGCTGGTTGCTCTAGCCTCACTCCTGCTGGGCTTCTCCCACGTTTGGATGCGGACAGGAGAAGCCCACAGGCTGTCACACGCAGACGTCATCCGAGGGAGCCCCGAATTTCACGGTGCATTTCCTATTCCCAGCGGACGAAGACCAGGGAGCGTGATGATGCCTTTCAGGACGCATTTCAGCCCCGGCCGGCGCCGGTCCCGCCTCCCAGGTTCCCGCACACCTCCGAGGGGGCACTCGGGGAAGGGGGTCGGGGGGCGAGCACCCCCCCGCGCCGCGCTTTCCCTGCGCGCTGCCTTGAAACACAAGATTTGCCCCCAGCCCCAGCCCCTGC